>CM040928.1:39472190-39579690 GCA_023029165.1 Gobiocypris rarus
ATCATCTAGACATCTTCATGCGACATTTCTGTACTTCATCATCATGAAATATTATCATCTGCATTCGTTTTAAAGCCTTATCGCTCTCAACTTACACACACACACACACACACACACACACTCACACACTCACACACAGACACACAGACACACAGACACACACACACACACACACACACACACACACACACACACACACACACACACACACACACACACACACACACACACACACACACACACACACACACACACACACACACACACACACACACACACACACACACACACACACACACACACTTAGTGTGATTTATAAGATGTTTTCCTCATGGGGACCAAAAAATGTCCCCACAAGGACAAGGATTTTGGATATTGCCATCTTTGTGGGGACATTTTGTCCCCATAACGTAGGGATTACCAGTCCACACACACACACACACACACACACACACACACACACACACACACACTCCTGTCGTATGCGCACACACACACTCCTGTCGTATGCGCACACACACACACATACACACACACTCCTGTCGCATACACACACACACATACACACACACATGCTTCTGTCGCATACCCACATACACACACGCTCCTGTCGCATACACACACACACACACACACGCTCCTGTCGCATGCACACAGAGCTGATGTCAGCACATCCGTGAGTAGTCATTAAACTAGACTAGTTCTCTATCAAACAGCAGAAGATCAACAGAGATTCCCTCCCTGCTCTCGACTGACTGAACTTTAGCAGCTTTAATAAGAACATATCTCTTGAATGCTGCTGTTAATGCTCTGGAGGAGATAAACATGGCGGACTGTGAACAGCTCAGCTCTCTGAGGGCGGGGTCTGTGCTAGTATGTCAGTGTCCATCAACACGTGTGGGCGGGGCCTCTGCAGTGTGACGTCACTGCAGGAATCTGGAAACGGCTTGTGCTGAGACACTGCTTATGATTTATGGGGATTTAAAAAAAAAGGAGTGGGTGGATTTTTACCATTATAGGGTGGTTGTGTACACACACTGCCAACACACATTTATGTTCAAACACCTTATAAAAGTGAAGGTGCCCTTTAATGCAATAATCAAATACATTACTTTTAAAAGTAGCATTCTGTCCATCACTGAATGTGTGTGGATGTTTGCAGGTCTCTAGCAATGAATCCCCTCCTGATCCCGGAAGCGTATATCATAGGAGGTCAGCCGCTGTGCAGTCAGCTGGCAGGACTGTCCACAGGTCAGAGGAAGCTTTGCCAGCTGTACCAGGATCACATGCACTTCATCGGAGAGGGCGCCAAGACGGGCATCCGGGAGTGCCAATACCAGTTTCGGCAGCGCCGCTGGAACTGCAGCACAGTGGACAACTCCTCGGTGTTCGGCAGTGTCATGCAGATAGGTACGACTTCAGGCAGCTCTTTCCCATCTCACAACAGCTCACAATGATCACACAGAGAAGCACCTTGAGACGCCGGGCATCATTAATAGTGGGGTTGTCTTTTGTGTCTTTTCATACTTAACTCACACAGCCAAAAACTCAAAGTCTCCATCCTATATAGTATGTGAGATTAGAATAAGTGTGTCCCAAAGCATTAGGTGTGTTGGACTTGAAGACCGATCGCTGTATAATATTAAAGTCCACTCTAATTGCTCTCACTGTGATTTTATGTCATGCTTCGATCATTCTTTGTAGCGATGCTTCAAGTTCAACACACCTATAGTATGCTGAAAAGAGTATGCCGAAAGTCCCCAGATGGTCTACTGTTTCTGGGAGATTTTTGATTTGTGCATCTGTGCATGGTGGCTAATATTGCCCACAACCCTTTGCTCTTTTTGGAGGAGGATCCGCTTCAGACATACACACAAATTAAAAGAATTACAAATTGCATGTGCATATTAATAATTAAATTCTAATCTCACGAAAAATATATATTTAAATATATGTGAACTTTTGTAAAGATTGAAATAGCACAATAGCAAACCAGATACAATATATTGCCAAAAGTTTTCCCCAAACTGATCCCACAAAGTTGGGAGCATGAAATTGTCCAAAATGTCTTGGTGAAGCATTAAGAGTTCCTTTCACTGGAACTAAGGGGCCAACCCCTGAAAAACAACCCCACCCCATAATCCCCCCTCCACCAAACTTTACACTTGGCACAATGCAGTCAGGCGAGTCCTGTCTCTGGCAACCGCCAAACCCAGACTCGTCCATGGGATGGTCAGACAGAGAAGCGTGATTGGTCACTCAGAGAACACGTCTCACTGCTCTAGAGTCCAGTGGTGGCGCACTTTACCCCACTGCATCCCACGCTTTGCATTGCTCTTGGTGATGTAAGGCTTGGATGAGCTGCTCGGCCATGGAAACCCATTCCATGAAGCTCTCTCCGCACTGTTCCTGAGCTCATCTGAAGGCCACAGGAGTTTGGAGGTCTGGAGCGATTGACTCTGCAGAAAGTTGGTGACTTCTGCGCACTGTGACCCTCAGCATGCGCTGACCCCGCTCTGCGAGTTGCTGTTGTTCCCAATCGCTTCGTCTTTGTTATAATCCCACTAACAGTTGAGCGTGGAATATTTAGTAGTGAGGAAATGTCAGGAATGGCCTTATTGCACAGGTGGCAACCTATCCCGGTCCCACGCTTGAGTTCACTGAGCTCCTGAGAGCGAGCCATTCTTTCACAAATGTGTGTAGAAGCGTCTGCATGCCTAGTGCTTGATTTATACACCTGTGGCCATGAAGGGATTGAACACCTGAACTCTGGGATCTGGAGGGGCATCTCAGCAGAGCATAAAAGTACATATTTCTTAAAACTCCCTTTACATGAACTGAAAGGCAGCAGAATACAGTAAAATACAGTGTGTCCGTTTCAAGAGGCCTCGATATACTGTCACTGGCAAATCATCTACTATAATAAGGTTCATTTGTGTTTATGATGTTTATACATGCTGGCCTGTTGTTTGCAGAGAATGTCATTTTGTCTGAATACTTACACTTGTTTTAATGGCTGTCAATGGAGAAACAGCAGCAGAAACTCAAGGTTCTGTCATGAAACTCTAGATGGCGCAGGCTGATAGTAGTGTTGGGTTTGAGTCTGAGTAAGTCAAGTCTCACTATTTACGAGTCAAAGTAAATATTACCGTATATCATCAAGTCAATATCTTAGGCTTTCTTTAACTATGTTTTTTGATTTCACATCAACTCATTAAAGGTGCAGTAAGTGATTTCTGAGAACCATTGTTGAACACTGTTGATATTTGAAATCAACTCAAACAAAGTCAAGTCAAGTCAGCTTTATTTATATAGCGCTTTTAATAATGCAGATTGTTTCAAAGCAGCTTCACAGTGTTAAACAGAAAAATAATGCAACAGAATATATTTTGATTATCATACAGTAACAATGTGGGCTTTAGTTCAGTAATTAGATCAGTAATTTGGTCTATATGGTTAATTTAGTTTAATAATTAGATTTATTTTGAAATTGATTTGAAAAATAGTTTTTCCCCAACTGAGCAAGCCAAGCCAGAGGCGACAGTGGCAAGGAAACCCAAACCCCATCAGGAGACCTAATGGAGAAAAATAAACCTTGGGAGAAACCCGGCTCAGTCGGGGGGGCAGTTCTCCTCTGGCCAATTAACAAACAGCGTATTATTATTATTCTGGCAATTTTAAAGGTCAGAGGTCATAATCGATCTGAATATTCGAAAGATCTGAGGCAACACGCCGGAGACGGGTTTATTGAGGATGATGTATTGATTAAATAATTATTAAAAATAAATAATTTGAAATATCGGAGTCATCCCGCCGGAGACAGGTTTTTATTGAGGATGCCGTATTGATTAAACAATTACTAAAGTGTAATATTCGAAAGATCGGCGGCAACACGCTGGAGATGGGTTGTTTTGAGGATGACATATCGATTTAAAGAATTATTAACTAGGACTATTCAAATAATCGGAGTCATCCCGCCGGAGACAGGTTTATTGAGGATGCCGTGTGGATGAGGCAGCTTAAGGGGGAGTCTAAATGACATGGGCTCTGCAGACACTTCAGGCTCATGGGTCACATCTGGGTGCAGGTCCACCGTCTGATCCGGATACGGCCTGGATCCGGCTGACTGCAGTAGACCTCGGGATAAAACAGAGACACTAACATTAGCGTAGATGCCATTCTTCTAATGATGTAACGAGTACATCAGGTGTTATGGGAAGTGTTCCCGGTTCCGGCTGACCTAGATAATGCAGCCTAATAATCATTTAATTGAAAAAGTGTTTTATGTGTATGCCATAGAAAAGAGATGTGTTTTTAGTCTAGATTTAAACTGACAGAGTGTGTCTGCTTCCCGAACAATGCTAGGAAGACTGTTCCAGAGTTTAGGTGCTAAATAGGAAAAGGATCGAGCGCCTGCAGTTGATTTAGATATTCTAGGTATTATCAGCAGGTCAGAGTTTAGAGACCGCAGTAGACGTGATGGAGTATAATGTGTTAAGAGCTCACTCAAGTACTGGGGAGATAAACCATTTAGTGCTTTGTAAGTAATAAGCAAGATTTTAAAATGTATGCAATGTTTAATAGGGAGCCAGTGCAGTGTTGACAGAACTGGACTAATGTGATCATACTTCCTGGTTCTAGTAAGAACTCGAGCTGCTGCGTTTTGGACCAGCTGGAGTTTGTTTATTAAGCGAGCGGGGCAACCACCCAGTAGAGCATTACAATAATCTAGCCTTGAGCTCATGAACGCATGTATTAACTGTTCAGCATTTGGCATTGAGAGCATGTGCCGTAATTTAGATATATTTTTAAGATGGTAGAATGCAGTTTTACAGATGCTAGAAACGTGGCTTTCAAACGAGAGATTGGTATCAAAGAGCACACCCAGGTTCCTCACTGACAACGAGGACTTGACAGAGCAGCCATCGAGGGTTAGACAGTATTCTAGGGCACTACTTGTGGAGCTTTTTTGTCCAATTATTAAAAATTCATTTTTTTCTGAATTAAGTTGCAGGAAATTACTGATCATCCAATTTTTTACATCATTTTTACACTCCGTTAATCTTGCGAATTGGTTAGTTTCTTCAGGGTGTGAAGAAATATAGAGCTGAGTATCATCAGCATAACAATGAAATCTAACGCCATGCTTCCTAATAATATCTCCCAGTGGTAGCCATGCTTCCTAATGATATCTCCCAGTGGTAGCATATACAGGGTGAAAAGCAACGGTCCTAACACTGAGCCTTGTGGTACTCCATACTGAACTTGTGATCGGTGTGACATCTCTTCATTTACTGCTACAAACTGATAACGGTCAGATAGGTATGATGTAAACCATGCCAATGCAGTTCCACTAATGCCTGCATAATTTTCGAGTCTATTCAAAAGATGTTGTGGTCGATAGTGTCGAATGCTGAAGTGTGTTGTGCTGCTCAGTCCGATCCACTTCCAACAGTGTTTTTCAGTAATCGCTTACTCAGATAGAGTTCAAGTACCAAATTCAGTTGTCTTTTGCATCTAATTGCACTTGAACAACTGGCAAGACATGCAAATGATAGATTTTTCTGACAATACAGTACTGACAATTTCACCGACAGCACTGAACTCTGTTGCATTTGGAAACATTTTCCTAAAGGCAGAGTCTGTGACAAATGCAAGTCCCTTACCAAACACTGTTCACCAGGTGGCAGACTTGTGCTGCTGCATGAATTCTACAAGCTCTGAGGACATCATTGCACTGAAAATGTTTTTCTTACATGCCCTCTGTTATCTGCGATTCCTCCTCCTCCTCCTCAGTTGCTGGAGGGCCGCAGACCTGCAGAGTTTAGTTCCTACACACATACCTGTAGTTTTCAAAGACGCCTGAAGGGCTTGATGAGCTGGATCAGGTGTGTTTAATTAGGGTTGAAGCTCATCTCTGCAGGGCTGAGTTTTACATCCCTGTCCAACAGCAACCATCTCAGCATGTCAAGGGCAAAAAGGGTTGAGATTTTTGGGTGTTAAATAATGTCACAAATACCAGTAAACGGACTATGGCAAACGTTAATGAAGCATGCTGTGTGAGTTATTTAAAGATTGTTCTGCCATTAATTTAACGTGCAGACAGAAAAACAAATGTATATGCAATAAGGTCCGCTGTAAAACTGCTTCCACGCCTTTTCATCTCTTAATCCTCACTGCGTGTCTTTAATAAATCCAGATAGTTTTAAGGCTGTGATACATCCAAACATGTCTTTATAGTTTAAAACTAAAGTATATAATTCCTGCATTTGTCTGTTTAGTTGAAGTTGAATCTTTCTGTCATTACACTCTGACACCTGAAGGAAATGATTAATGGAGTGGAAAGATTCCTTCAGATTTAGTCAGTGTTCATAAGATAAAGGATTAAGATTTAGTTGTTACACTGTTGCTAATAAAAGCACAAGAAAAGCAAAGCTAACTGTGCTAAGTTCCCCAGGGAGCAGAGAGACGGCGTTCACCTACGCTATCAGCGCGGCCGGCGTGGTGAACGCAGTGAGTCGGGCCTGCAGAGAGGGGGAGCTGTCGAGCTGCGGCTGCAGCCGGGCCGCGAGGCCTAAAGACCTGCCGCGGGACTGGCTGTGGGGCGGCTGCGGTGACAACCTCAACTATGGATACCGCTTCAGCAAGGAGTTTGTGGACGCCCGCGAGCGGGAGAAAACCTTCGCCAAAGGCTCTATGGAAAGTGCCAGACTGCTGATGAACCTTCACAACAATGAGGCGGGACGGAGGGTAAGACTGCAAATACAACTAGAGAAGTAAAGTTTGTAAAAAAACTTTGATGTTGGCTTGACAAAGCTGCTTTGCTTACATTAACATTGTTTTAATACATTTCTAACATGAATTAGCATGTTGCTAGCATGTCCTAACACATTGATAGCATGATTTAACATGTCGCTAACATGAATTAGCATGTTTTAACACATTACTAACATGAATTAGCATGTTTTAGCTCATTGCTAATGTAATTTAACATGTTGTTTCCATGCTTTAACACATTGCTACCAATAGCTGGTACCAATAACTTCCAATGTTGCTAGCATGTTTTAAAACATTCCTAGCATGATTTAGCATGTTACTTAAGCCGTTGGGGAGTACCGATGTTACGATGTTATTTCATTACAGTTAAATTTTAAATGCATGGTAATTAAAATACAGCTGAAAAGTATTTCAGATTACTTTGAATTTTAATGTAATTTATTCCATTTAAACATTAATGTAAACTGTAACGGGCAATTCTTTTAAACAGTAATTGGTGATTCTCAGATGATGTGTACATTTTTATTATTTTGTTTATAGATCATGTTTTTTTCATGTAGTACTGCCCTTCAGAAGCTAATAACTACATGTTTCCCAGAAGACAAAATAAGTGCCATTTACACTGTTCATCCAATTCAAAAAGTTCACACATCCCATATCTTTATGAGCATCAATATACACCGATCAGGCATAACATTATGACCAGGTGAAGTGAATAGCACTGATGATCTCTTCCTCACGGCTCCTGTTAGTGGGTGGGATATATTAGGCAGCAAGTGAACATTTTGTCCTCAGAGTTGATGTGTTAGAAGCAGGAAAAATGGGCAAGCGTAAGGAACAGTGGAGAACCGGCCACAGGGTCATGGGCGGCCCAGGCTCATTGATGCACGTGTGGAGCGAAGGCTGGCCCGTGTGGTCCGATCAAACAGACGAGCTACTGGAGCTCAAACTGCTCAAGAAGTTAATGCTGGTTCTGATAGAAAGGGCTCAGAATACACAGAGCATCGCAGTTTGTTGCGTATGGGGCGGCATAGCCGCTGACCAGTCAGGGGTGCCCATGCTGACCCCTGACCCCGCCGAAAGCACCAACAGTGGCACGTGAGCATCAGAACTGGACCACGGAGCAATGGAAGAAGGTGGCCTGGTCTGATGATCACGTGTTCTGTTACATCACGTGGATGGCCGGGTGTGTGTCGTGGCTTACCTGGGGAACACATGGCCCCAGGATGCACTATGGGAAGAAGGCGAGCCGGCAGAGGCAGTGTGAAGGTGAACAACGAGTTTGAGGAGTTGACTTGGCCTCCAAATTCCCCAGATCTCAATCCAATCGAGCATCTGTGGGATGTGCTGAACAAACGAGTCCGATCCATGGAGGCCCCACCTCGCAACTTACAGAACTTAAAGGATCTGCTGCTAACATCTTGGTGCCAGATACCACAGCACACCTTCAGGGGTCTAGAGGAGTCCATCAGAGACGGGTCAGCAAAAGGGGGACCAACACAATATTAGGAAGGTGGTGTTATGTAGCAATGTTATGCCTGATCGATGTATAATTTTTTTTTTTCTAAGATTATCTGCATTTTTTGCTTCAAGAAATATTGTGAAAACTGAATTTGTTAAAAATAATATGCAGAGGAAAACCCAGTCCTATATTTGTGTTACATGCTTTAATAGTATTCCAAATTTAGATAAAATTACAAAACTTAATAGTAATTTAAAGAAATACATCACAAATAACGTTTTAAAGCATGTATTTTGTAATCAGCAGTGAAATACATTTTAAAAGTAACCTTCCCATCCCTGTGCTTATATGAATTAGCATATTTTAGCTCCTTAGCATCATTAGCATGTTTCTTACATGTTTGAACATGCTGCAATGTGTTAAAACAAATGCTAGCATAAATTAGCATTTTGCTAGCATGTTAACATGAAGTAGCATGTTGTTATCCATTTGTTAGCTTGAAAAAGAGAAAGAAGAGCTTCCATGAGATCCATCCTGTGTGTAGATACAAGCAGACTTAAAGCTCTTAAATTAAAACTCTTTATCGTGATTCTTTCCGTCTAATAAACTCTTTCTCTGTCCCAGATGGCGTCCGATCTCGCCCATGTGTCCTGTAAGTGTCACGGCGTGTCCGGCTCCTGCAGTCTTAAAACCTGCTGGCTGCAACTCGCAGATTTCCGCAAGGTGGGCGACGCTCTGAAGGAGAAATACGACAGCGCCGCTGCCATGAAGATGAACAGCCGTGGAAAGCTCGTTCAAGTGCACTCCAAATTCAACTCTCCTACTAGCAACGACCTGGTGTACATAGACCCCAGTCCAGATTACTGCGTGGGGAACAAGACGACTGGCTCTCTAGGAACGCAAGGTCGCCTCTGCAACAAGACGTCTGAAGGCATGGCCGGCTGCGCGCTCATGTGCTGCGGCCGAGGCTACGATCAGGTCAGGGTGCAGCTGGTCGAGCGCTGCCACTGCAAGTTCCACTGGTGCTGCTACGTCAGATGCAAGCGCTGCTCGCGCACCCTCGACCAGTTCGTGTGCAAGTAGTGCCGTGCGAGTGATGAGAAGGAAATCTAAAGAAATTATATTTATAGAGCTGAAACCATTATGACAAAGACTTGCTATCAATTTCAAAGTGCTATGTACAAGACATCTAAAGAAACTGCAAATATCAATATATATTTATTTTTCTCAGATGGTTCTTTTCTCATTTTTTCTCATCAGAGGAGACTGAAAACAGTCTGGGCACGAGCCAGCGTTTATCCATTGATTTAGGAGCTTCACATGAGGAGCCACAACTGCTTATCTAGTAAAATAATTACACTTCCTTAACTCTTTCCCTGCCAGCGATTTCTACAACATTTCATTCAGTAACATTAGGCATGTGTGATTTATATGCGGTTTAATGTTTGATGATCACGTGATATTTTACAATGTTTCTATCGCTTGTTTCTGCTTCATCTTCTCCTGTGTTTTGATGCAGAGATTCTGAACTCTTTCAGAAGGTGTGAAAAAGCAAAGACTTTATATATAGGAAGGCGGTGCACTCTATGAATGGGAGAAAGCGCATCGCCTAATATGGTGAATAAGCCCCGCCTTCTAAATGAAAGAGCCAATGGTTGATTAGTAAAGTCATCGTGTCACTGCAGCTGCCGTTAGAAGCTTCAGTTGCTATAGAAACAGGCATTGTTGTGAAACACACGTTTAGGACTGCGCATGCGCTTTAGCTTCGTCCAGGCTGAAACATTTATTTTTTGGTCATGATTCGAGGATTTAGAAGCAAAATTTATCAGGCAGTTGTTGTCCGATTTCATTGGTGATTTCAAATATGATATGTAATTGTAAGCTTGGCAAACAGTTTTGGAGAATTTTATGTTTCCCTATTTAAAGATATAGGAGCTGCACTTGCACGCCGAGAGGTGTTTCTAAGATGGCCACCCGAGTGACATGACTTGTCTTAAAGGGACTTTGATATTAGCGCCCCCTACCATATAACAGTGAAAACACGGATCGCTGGGAAAGTCTGTCAGTGGCGGGGAAAGGGTTAAAGCCAAATCGCTGTATTTGAGAAGCTGATAATATATTGTTTTTAGAGAATGTCTTAAATTGTCAATAAGGCTGTAAAAACAAACTTGTTTGTAATATCACTCAATTAAATGTATGTTTAAGGCAAGATACAGACAAAATCACTGTTTATCAATGCAATGGTCAATTTTGAGATGTTGGACTACTTGAATCCAAGTATCATAATTGTCAACCAAAGATCAAACCATCATCAGTTTCACTCAACAGAATAATAATCCTTGCTGCTATAGTTCTTAAAGCATTTATTACAACTACATTTCATCTCTTTCTCATTAAACAACCAGAATAAAGAATGGCTCAACAAATCGTACTGAGACTAGACAGGGCTTCCTTCTGTGTCTACATGTTCACTACGGATAACTTAACAAAAAAGTGCCATTTTTCTACTTTTAATATTCAATAAAAACATTAATGAACGAATGATACACTGATTTACTTGGCTTTTCATAACGTTGTTTCTTGGAGACTCTACTAACGAGCTGGTAAGTAGAATCAGGTGTGTTAGATGAGGGATACAGTCTGAAACGGCACACTGTATAGTAGGCACTACATTTGGATTGAACCTTACTTTGCGACCATTAAATAAGTATGTTCTTTATATAGTATGATTGTGTGTAGTATGAATGTAATCTGGACATACTATATCCATTATGTTATCATTGTCATGTGACCTACCAGCATCAGTTGCGTCGCTTCACTGTTATTCACAAATCCTCTCCTGTGGTCTCATGGGATAGTACAGTGTCCATCAGATTCAATACTGTTTACTGCCTACTATATAGTATGGAAGTAGGCATATTCAGACACAGGTTTGAGACGTATTGCACTAATTCACTGGATAACAAAACATAAAAAACTGAACAAATTGTATGCACTGTGGTTCATCTATGAAGTTTTCTACAGTAAATAAAGTCATTAAAAGAGTAAAGTATGTTTGTTTTTAATTAAATTCCATGAGAAGCGTTTGGATTTAGCATAATTCAGTTACAGACCTGAGTAAGCTTCTTCTGCATCAGTACATCCACTCCAACTCCTTCAGGTCTAGTTATTACAAAATTCTTGTAAGCTACGAAGTTATAAAGTTACTTGAAATAATCTACCTTTTCTAGTAGCTTGTGTCGAGTCTTGAGCCCTCCATGATGATCCTTGGGGATTTATTTATCTGCCTTTCAGAATAAACCCATTACACCTACTTTTACAGACAAAGACAATGTCATCATTTGATGTCATTTGACCCATATTGTATAACGAGACAAATGCTTCCTATTCAGTTGGTCACTCTTAACACCACGTCACATGGCCGGAGAATAGCAATCTCGCTAGAGAAGCCAATCTACTTTGAGTGTAACTAAACAAGCCAATGCACACTGGCATGCAATGTTTGCTCCAGCTTCTTGTACCAATGATTGTACCAGTTGTGTTCACAGATGAATCCTCCATGGGTTGGGGGGTCCACGTACAACAGGCATGCACGACAGGCACGCTACAGGGCAAAGATGTATTGGTCCATACAGACAACACTGCGGCCATTGTGTTCATCATTCGACAAGGTGGTCTACGCTCCCGTTGCATGTCGTAACTCGGCTGCCATCTCCTCCTCTGGAGTCAGAAGCATCTGAGGTTGCTTCGGGCCATTCATGTCCCCGGTGTGCTCAACCGTGTGGCTGATAAGCTTGCACAAGCTGCACTCCCAGGAGAGAGGCGACTCCACCCCCAGGGGGCTAGCTGATCTGGAGACATTTCAGAGTGGCTCAGGTAGACCTGTTTGCCTCTACAGAAACCACTGCCAGTTGTTTTATTCCCTGACTGAGGGAACACTCGGCACAGATGCACTGGCACAAAGCTGGCCCCGGGGCCTTCGCAAATATGCATTTCCCCCAGTGAGCCTACTTGCACTGACCCTGTGCAAAGTCAGGGAGGACGAGAAGCAGGTCTTGCCAGTTGTGCCCTACTGGCCCAACCGGACCTGGTTCCCAGAACTAATGCTCCTTGCGATATCCCCTCCCTGGCGGATACCTCTGAGGAAGGATCTACTTTCTCAGAGACGGGGCACCCTATGGCACCCGCTCTTCTGGAAACGGACACAGATGCTCTAGGTGACTGACCCCAAGAGGTACTTAACACCATCACTTCGGCTCGAGCACCATCTACAAGACACGCTTATGCCTTGAAGAACCTGTTCGTCGAGTGGTATTCGATTGGGTCTGTTTTTCCTTCCTGCAGCTAGAGTTGGAGCGAAGGCTGTCTCCACCATCCTCCGCAATATCTTCATATCATGACCCTAAAGGAGGTAAGTCGTTTGGGAAACACAACCTGGTAGTCAGGACCCTAGGTGGGAGAGACGGTTAAATCCTCCTCTACCTCCCTCCATACCCTCTCGGGACCTTGCTCTGGTGCTTAGAGCACTTCAGAATGCCCCATTTGAGCCTTCAGCTAAAGATTATAAAACTAAAGATTATGCCTAAAAAGACTTTGTTGCTGACCGCACTGGCCTCTATCAAGGGCAGGGGACCTGCAGGAATTTTTGGTCGATGAGGCCAGCGGAAGGGAAAGGCTGTCTCCAAGCAGAGGATGGCCCACTGGACAGTGGATGCCATCGCCTTGGCTTACCAAGCACAATGTGTGCCCTGCCCGCTCAGGTTGCGAACTCAGGTTGTGACACTTCACTTAAAGATATTTTAGAGCTGCGGGCTGGGCAACACCTAACACATTCACTAGATTCTATAGCCTTTGTGTAGAGCAGGTATCCTCCTGTGTTCTCACCTCAAACGGGTAGAAGCACAGAGAGACCTGACTGCCATGCGCCCTGAACTGTGGTGCTTATATTCTCCAGAGAATCGGAGTCAGGCTGGATAAGGCTGGAGCCACCCCTAAAAACCTTTTTTTGTATTCCGGCCCTATGGGGTAAGCCAGATATTCTTCACATAATCCCTTCGGGGTGGGATGTGGCTTCCGCAGTTGTTCCTTTTCCAGTAGAAAAAGCATGCTTTCCCAGTGTTTCCAATAGTTACTGACTGGGTCATGTGGAACAGCAGTGATGGACATTCCTGCCCTGTTTCATCAGCTAAGAGAGATCACACAGGGCACTGGAAGAGAGCAGCAATCATGGTGCTATGGTAGGGATTATTCGTCGGTCATCCGACATTGGTTAGGTACGTAACCCTCGTTCCCTGAAGGAGGGAACAGAGATGCCACATCTGTCGCCGCAACTATTGGACCCCGCTGGGCAGTCGTTCACCGGCTCGGCTCCTCAGCGAAAGCTTAGTATTGCATTGTACCTGCTACTCATTATGTACCCGCGCTGCGTGGCAGAGCAGCTGGTGCAATCACTGCATGCCAATAAATCATCATCGAACATCACTGAAACCCACATTATATCGCGAGCGGAAGTAAATACAAACACTTGCTGGATGTTTAAAGGGAGTTTGAAGTGTAATACTAATATTTTATATTGTGTAATGTAGCTTGATGCTAACTGTAGCTCTAATGCACCTCTCATACCTGGAGCTTTATTTTACTTCACATAAGGTACGAAAGCATGATGTGTTTGTCTGTTTGCTAATAAGGCTTCAGATAGTAGGTATTAATGTAAATATAGGGCAATATAGAAGGCCTGAATAACATAATGCTTGAATAGAAACAAAATAATTACTATAAAATATTAATGAGGATTAAGTCATTCAGGACAGATGAGTGAAAAGTTCATTGAGTGAAAACAAAAGACTGTGAATTGAGCAGTTGAAAGTCTAGTTAGTAGACTGCAAGTATGTGTTTTACAGGTCAATAACATAATGATAGCATCTTATCTTAGCATTCGCCAAAAACTCATATGACATAGTCTTACAATATGCTTCATAAAATGCATAATTTTAAAGATTTCATCCTCATATTTGAAATGAAGCATGACCACACTTCTGGATTCACATTAGTTGTGGTTAGAAGTTGTTATACTGCATTCACATAATATTTTTATACATTTAAAAATAAATATTTAATATATGTTTTAATGTTTGAGCCCATATATCTCCATATTAGTATCGACAGGCAAGCGGTTAAAAGATATTCAAGAGTTTTAATTTGAGCCACTTGACACTGAATGTAAGGAAGTTCAGCTATAAGATATGGAAAAAGTATAATGTTTCAAGCTTGGCTTATTTGCCAATAAAATTAATTAAAGCTAGCTATTCTGCATCCATCCATCCATGCATACACACTCCACAATCTCTCTTCCTCTTGGAGTTCTGCAGACAGGATTGAGCGTTAAACTTATATGAGACTTGCGCACAGAATGGCAACACACATGCTAAATATGCACACAAATGTGCAAAAACAAAATCATCAAACATCAACTCACTCCTTTGTCTCTTTGTATTTTTATAAAGATTTATTTCAAAAGTACACAAACTGCAGTTGTATCTCTTATAAGGCAATGTTCACACAGAACATCCACTCTTGTTACACACGTCACTATTGCATTTGTCACAGTTGTATGGCTGAAAATCATAAATACCATAACTTGTTACAGAACAAGAAATTTTAAATGTATGACACAATTGTATGTGATTGTGGATATCCTACTTAAATTCAGTTCTTTAGCACAGTTACCAGTCTCCTGTAGCCTTGCTTGTAAAATGTTTCCTATTAGCTATGTGAACATGAAATATGGTAAGACTTTACAGTAAGGTTTCCTTTGTTAACATTAGTGAACTACATTGAACAATACTTCTACAGCATTTATTAATCTTAGTTAATCTCCACATTTACTAATACATTATCAAAATTAAAAGTTGTATCTGTAAACATTTGTGAATGCACTGTGAACTAACATGAACAAACATCTTTTTATATTAACTAACATTAACCAAGGTTGATAAATGCCGTAAAAATATATTTCTCATTGTCAGTTCATGTTAGTTAACGCATTAACTAATGTTAATAAATTAAACCTTAATGTAAAGCGCTACCTTAAAATATATATTTTTCTTTATGTAGCTGTCTATCAAGTGATTCTGATGAGTTTTTCAGTGTAAATCAATATTTATATAATGACTTTTTGCATGCTGGACGGAGTCAAACTGGCCGAGGAGGGAGAAGGGGGCGGAGCCTGTTTTCATCACCTGGGAAAGATGGGGACTATCAGGAACACAAGAACTGTGGCTGTTAGTGATGGAGTCAAGCTCACGGAACCGCCACACTCCATTGAGTTTTCCTGCAGAAGGATCAAACAAGGACAAAATGACTATCAGAATTATGAAACCTGGAAACGTCAGGTATCAAAGTTTTCAGCTTATGATTCAAATCCTCCCCATAAAAAATCAGCAGATATTAGTTCACTATTACTCTAAAGCTTGCTGACAATGTAGAGCCATGGTCAAATATTGAATACATTCAAATGCTAATAATGCATGTTACTATTTAGACTGGTCTGCAAATAGCATCTACCTGGAATGAACGGTTGTTTAAATCATTCCCAGTGTTTATGGGAATTTTTGCCCATTCTTCTAGAAGCGCATTTGTGAGGTCAGGCACTGATGTTGGATGAGAAGGCCTGGCTCGCAGTCTCCGCTCTAATTCATCCCAAAGGTGTTCTATCGGGATGAGGTCAGGACTCTGTGCAGGCCAGTCCAGTTCCTCCACACCAAACTCGCTCATCCATGTCTTTATGGAGCGACGCTTTGTGCACTGGAGCGCAGTCATGTTGGGACAGGAAGGGGCCGTCCCCAAACTGATCCCACAAAGTTGGGAGCATGAAATTGTCCAAAATGTCTTGGTGAAGCATTAAGAGTTCCTTTCACTGGAACTAAGGGGCCAACCCCTGAAAAACAATCCCACCCCATAATCCCCCCTCCACCAAACTTTACACTTGGCACAATGCAGTCAGGCAAGTCCCGTTCCCCTGGCAACCGCCAAACCCAGACTCGTCCATGGGATGGTCAGACAGAGAAGCGTGATTGGTCACTCAGAGAACACGTCTCACTGCTCTAGAGTCCAGTGGTGGCGTGCTTTACCCCACTGCATCCCACGCTTTGCATTGTACTTGGTGATGTTCACCATTGCAAATGAATGGTTGTTTAAATCATTTCTCAACCTCTCTCACAGCTAAAACTCTTTTCAGTGGTGGCTTGTTGCCGTACCTCGTGATGGAAGGGGTGGCACGTGTCTGGCCGCCTTCTGTCCTTCTGAAACTTCAACCTTTCACATTTCAGAGACTCGTTATGTGCAATGAAATTAAGGGAAAAAACACAATAAAGGACAGTTGTGAAAACATTGAGGAAAACAAAGACCAAAGAGACTAAAAAAGCTAATTGCCAGTTGCATAAACTTATAGCCATCGTGTTAAGACTGTGTTTCAAGAACTAGTTTGACCAACTAGCATTTAGATGAGGTAAACTGTCTAACTTGTCAGAATGACCATTTTATGGTAAAAAGTCAGGACAGTCTTGAAGAAAAAAAATGAGATGACTATTAAGCCAGTCTAAGCAGTCTAAATTGGAGTTGTTATTTTATCTGCTGTTTAAAATAAAAGTCAAAATGAATCTTAATACTATGGAAATGGATGATAACACTATTTCGTTCACTTTAGACATTCTACTAAATATTAGTAACTTTGCTAGTATGCCAATTTATTCTACTAATGCTAACCTAACAGTCCACTAATACTCTAATGATCCAAAAAGGGTCACACTTTAGATTAGGGACCAATTCTCTATTAAGTAAAAAATTTTTGATTACTGCTTATTAATAGTTAGTAAGGTAGTTGTTAAGTTTAGGTATTGAGTAGGATTAAGGGATGATGAATATGGTTATGCAGAAGAAGGCATTAATATGTGCTTTGTAAGCCAAAATCCTATTAATTAAAGGATTAGTTCACTTTTAAAAAAACTTTTGTTGATAATTCACTCACCCCCATGTCATCCAAGATGTCCATGTCTTTCTTTCTGCAGTCGAAAAGAAATTAAGGTTTTTGATGCAAACATTTCTCCTTATAATGGAGGCAATGGAGCCCAAACGGTTACAGGTCCGAATGACAGTTTCAGTGCAGCTTCAAAGGGCTTTAAACCATGATCATCTCTGAGCTCCGCCATAACTTCCACCAAGTGAGGTCAAATACGAGCGTGGTCATAGATGTATACGTAGATGCCTCATTAGCGCCTGCACGGATCAGTAGAATGAGGCATCTACGATCGATATATCTATGACCACGCTCATATTTGACCTCACTTGGCGGAAGTTATGGCGGAGCTCAGAGATGATCACGCTCGTCAAATAAGAGGTCAAATAATAGCATAAATACTGCTCGGTTTCTCTCAGAAACGGATCGTTTGGCTAGATCAGACCTTATTCATCGTCTGCTATGGTTTAAAGCCCTTTGAAGCTGCACTGAAACTGTCATTCGGACCTGTAACCGTTTGGGCTCCATTGCCTCCATTATAAGGAGAAATGTTTGCATCAAAAACCTTAATTTCTTTTCGACTGCAGAAAGAAAGACATGGACATCTTGGATGACATGGGGGTGTGTAAATTATCAGCAAAAGTTTTTTTAAAAGTGAACTAATCCTTTAAGCAACTAGTTAATAGTGAGAATTGGACCTTAAACTAATGTGTAACCCTTCCATGGACTAAAAGTGTAACAATGGTCACCACAGTGGGAAATCAGCACAAGGTCATTTAAAAAAAAAAAAAGTATAATAATAATAATAATAATAATAATAAATTAAAAAAATATATATATATATATATATATATATATATATATATATATATATATATATTATAGTGACAGTGCCTCTTTTTTTATTAAGGATATACATAATTTCGACGGGCTCCATGGTGACGGGTCCAAAGTCACTGCAGTCACATGTGTTGTCAATGACCACCATGAAAAGATTACTGCTGGGAATCTGCTGAATGACAAATGATCTGAGATAGACAAGAGAGAGCCTGTTAGATTCAAATACTGCCTTTTTATCTGCTCCAAAAAAGAAAAGTGTGGATGAAAGCATCTTCAGGAAGATGGAATCTGTGTGTAGGCAGACAAGTGTTCGTATACTGAAATGAACGAGATCTCCACCTACACGTGTGATTGAATGAGTGCACGCAGGTTAAAGATTTATTAAGGCTAATTATTTATTTCTTAATCATCATCTTCCCTCTTATTACATACAGGGTATGGCACAGAGTTTTGCGAGCACTGGCTGCTTCATGAGAACCAGCATCATTTTGATGGAAATGGAGTATACTGAATATACTGTATTCTGAGAATACTGAAATGGAATTGATTAACTGGTCCTCAGCGCGATTGACAAGATTTTTCACTAAGAAAGGGTGCTCCGGGAGAACCCACCTGCCCGGACGGGACCTTCGGGCTACACGATGGACGCCTGGAACACCTGGCAAACCGTGTGTCTAGAAGCTCTGTCCGTGGAGGACGTGGAAGATTTATTCATAATTGGAATTGTGATAGTGGGGTCCCTATTCCTCGGCCTTGGGATTGCCCTGACCTATCGGAAGATTGGTAAGACAGCTGCCAGTAAATTCACCCAGCCGCTGTCTGCGGAAATTAACGGGCACTTCGGGGATGTGTGTGACCGACTGAAGGTATTAGATCAGAGAGTGATAATGATTGATGAACTGAACCGTAACATCTCAGTCAGGACTGCGGATGCGCAGGCAAGAGTGGGCTCCATCGGGGGTCAGGCTGGTGAACTTTACGGACTCTGACCGGTCTGACTGCGAAGCTGGATGAAATGTCTAAGTCACTGCATGAACCGGTTCGCCAAGAACGCTGAGGATCAGAATGGTTTGATTAATTATGATCCGGACAAATTACCAAGATCAGAAAAATGGATTAATACAAATTAAAAGTAACTTCTCCTTCTAGCTCTCTCGGTTGGGAGGTCAGCCTGTCAGACGGTTTCTTGCTATCACTCCTGTGCACTGCCTTATCTCTCTTCAAGGACAAGCCATTGAACTGAACTCTGAAAACATCTGAAGTATATATATATATATATATATATACACATCACTGACTCATTCACACCATACATAACCCTCCCCATCCCAGCCCCCATCCGTCTGCCTCTCACAATCTCTCTCTCTTCTCTCCCTTGCCTTCATACTCCCACACAAAAATCCCAGCACGTGACCACGTGTACTGTTTCATGCTATGTTATGTTTTGTTGCATATGTATGCTTGTGAATCTGCTTTCTATATTCTGGTTCAAAGATGGCGCCGCAATTGAAGGCTGCCTTGGTGTGAACCCCTTAGCTGATTATGTTGTCTTGGTCATCGTATGTCCCATGTCTTGTCACTTTGCTGTTGGAACGGAGTAAGAATACCTACTGTTGCACTTGTGTATACAGTTGTGTTTTTGTTGTCATATGTCTTGTGTCATGTTACTATGTTGCTTGGAATAGCACCTAAGAAAGCATTGCACCTACTGTTGCACTTGTGTATCTGGTTGTGTGCCAAATAAAGTAAATCTGAATCTGAGTATTTAAGTGTGAAGAATTATACAATATATTGGCAAAAGTGTTGTGACGCCTGCCTTCACATGCACATGATCTTTAATGCCATCCCATTCTTAATCCGTAGGGTTTAATATGGAGTCGGCCCACCCTTTGCAGCTCTAACAGCTTCAGCTCTTCTGGGAAGGCTTTCCTCAAGGTTTAGGAGTGTGTTTATGGGAATTTTTGACCATTCTTCTAGAAGCGCATTTGTGAGGTCAGGCACTGATGTTGGACGAGGCTCACAGTCTCCGCTCTAATTCATCCCAAAGGTGTTCTATCGGGATGAGGTCAGGACTCTGTGCAGGCCAGTCCAGTTCCTCCACACCAAACTCGCTCATCCATGTCTTTATGGAGCGACGCTTTGTGCACTGGAGCGCAGTCATGTTGGGACAGGAAGGGGCCGTCCCCAAACTGATCCCACAAAGTTGGGAGCATGAAATTGTCCAAAATGTCTTGGTGAAGCATTAAGAGTTCCTTTCACTGGAACTAAGGGCCCAACCCCTGAAAAACAACCCCACCCCATAATCCCCCCTCCACCAAACTTTACACTTGGCACAATGCATTCAGGCAAGTCCTGCTCTGGCAACCGCCAAACCCAGACTCGTCCATGGGATGGTCAGACAGAGAAGCGTGATTGGTCACTCAGAGAACACGTCTCACTGCTCTAGAGTCCAGTGGTGGCGTGCTTTACCCCACTGCATCCCACGCTTTGCATTGCTCTTGGTGATGTAAGGCTTGGATGAGCTGCTCGCCATGGAAACCCATTCCATGAAGCTCTCTCCGCACTGTTCCTGAGCTCATCTGAAGGCCACAGGAGTTTGGAGGTCTGGAGCGATTGACTCTGCAGAAAGTTGGTGACTTCTGCGCACTGTGACCCTCAGCTGCTCTGCTCTGGCTGAGTTGCTGTTGTTCCCAATCGCTTCCTCTGTTATAATCCCACTAACAGTTGAGCGTGGAATATTTAGTAGTGAGGAAATGTCAGGAATGGCCTTATTGCACAGGTGGCAACCTATCCCGGTCCCACGCTTGAGTTCACTGAGCTCCTGAGAGCGAGCCATTCTCTCACAAATGTGTGTAGAAGCGTCTGCATGCCTAGAGCTTGATTTATACACCTGTGGCCATGAAGGGATTGAACACCTGAACTCTGGGATCTGGAGGGGCGGCACAATACTTTTGGCAATATAGTGTATGTGAGTGAACTGACCATATGAAGGTTGTCTGATGTTTTTTCAGCTGAGCACAACTGTCCTATGTATATGTGCCTGTGCACGTGTTTATCTGATTGTAAGTATTGCACATACTTAACACAGCTTTCACAGTCAATATTCCCCACGGTTTCTTTAATGGTGCGCTCAGACACGAATGCTGGATACTCTGTATCACAAGGGACCAACATAGTTCTGCCTCCTCTCTGAGCTAGAGAGAGAAACAGAGTGAAATACATTGTTCTTCAAATAGTTTTCCTGCGACAGGGCTTCTCTGCATCACTTGAGGGACATTATGCAAACACAGGCATGAAGGACAGGCATGCAGTTCTGTTCAACCTGCTTTAACATACACATTTTGTTTCCACAGATTGTTTTTTTAGTCGCCCAGTGTTAAAACTGAAGTTTCACAAGACATGCAAAGATTTCACATCGGGAAGAGTACACGTTTTTTGTGCGTACGTTCGTTCTCTGAATCTTGTGTACGCACATTGGAGAAATGATCGTAAGATCAAATGTAAGACAGATTCTATGCAGCATTTTTTAAATGAGGCCCCATCAACACATCAAACACACAGCCTCATAAACACATACTATCCAACATACCCTTAATGGTGAGGTCAGAGTACCACCAGCTGTACAGGTTGAACTCAACCAGAAATCTGCAAAAGCAAAGGAAAAAGGGCAATCATGAAACCAGGTACTGGAAAGAGAGAAAATAATTTCTTGTTTAGATTTTGCATATGTACTTAAGTTTTCAGATTTGTAAAACTCAACATATCAGAGAAGAGTTTATAAGATCAGAGACTTACATGACAAACTCAGTCAGTAGCCACCGGACAGCTGCGAATAGAGCAAAGTAGGGCTGCAAGAGAAGAACAATAACCAGTCAAACACTGAGAGGCACAAAGTTGTTAAATTATCATGGCAGGATTTTGGTTATGGAGGTGGCAGATACAGTATACATATATTATTAAAATGTCTTGTTTACTATTGTAAGCTCCGTTCGAGGGAATGAGATGTTGTATCAATGGACTGACACTAGGGGTCACACTTGGGAGCCCCAAACTCTGATACTTTAAAAAAAGGCCAATGAGAATTGGTGAGTGAAACTTGCGAGTCTAAAAGGAGATGGCGTGCATATACTCATTCAGATTTGTGCAGAGGATCCTAAAACATGTCCCAGCCAGTTTAGTGGGTAGTTCAGTGTAGGAGGGAACAGAAGTTAC
Organism: Gobiocypris rarus; assembly: GCA_023029165.1. NCBI lineage: Eukaryota > Metazoa > Chordata > Actinopteri > Cypriniformes > Gobionidae > Gobiocypris > Gobiocypris rarus. Next base: position 39,494,495 of record CM040928.1, read on the forward strand.
AATAGTACCCAATATGTTCCCTATCGGTCAGTCACTTCGATGTTGTGCCCCTGGGGAAAACGCCACAACTAACTGAACTGTGTTACAGGTTTTGGAGGTGCAGATGTTGGTAAGGACTGTAGTCACAGTGGGAATAGGTTGCTTCAGCTGTTCCTTGATATTCTCTCTCTCTCTTTCTTTTTAAACTTACAGCTGAGCAGACCAGAATTTGGGGAAGCGCTCCTTTATCTATGCAGAAAAAAGAACATTACAGAGACCACATCCTGACTTACTAGCCGAGAAGTACCACATATGGAAAGAAGTCTCTGTTTTAGGTCCTACCTGAGGAGGGAGGAGTTTCTACAAACATAATGACTGGTGGCAGAGCACAGCTCTGCCCATGGGAAGACTTGAGAATGCATAATTTTTTGGGATTACCGTTTAGGGAATCACTACATATGGAGCGCGGGCTGACCTAAAAGGGCATGCTTCACAAGTACTGGGCCTGGCATCAAATCCTCTGCCGAATCTGACTGCTGTTCACCATTCCAGCAAACTCACATGGACAAAAAAAGTGGAGTGTGGAGGTTGCTCGCACTCCTAAGAGACACGTCACACTTTGGGCTTGGTATGTCAAGGCAATGGCATCCACAATCCAGTGGGCCATCCTCTCTTTGGAGACAGCCTTCCCCTTCTGCTGCCCACTAAAACAGACAAAGAGCTGCTCAGAGAACCTGAAGCTCTGCGTCTGGTCCAAGCAAACACGCAGGACGGGTACTGGACACAGCAACGACAAGGCTGGGTCTACCTCATGCTGAGGCAGTACTTGCAGGTTCATCAATTGGTCCCCAAAAGGGGTAGTGGGATCTTTGGGCATGTAGCCCGGCTGGGGTCTCAGGATCACGTGAGAGTATGCTGGACCAACTCAAGCCATGTTTTGCTGAGAGACTCTGGCAGGTCCCCGACCCTCTAGATGGAAGTGAGCATGGTCAGGAGGGCCGTCTTCAAAGAGAAAGCTTGATTGACTCCAAGGGGCCCAGAGGTCCCAAGAGGGAACAAGGCTTGTTCTTGGAGGGTTTAACCGCCTGGCACCTCTGAGGAACCTGATGATCAGGTCATGCTTCACTATGGACTCCCCGTCCACTGCATTGTGATGCCTGTGTGTTTCTGAGTGTGGTCAATATCTCTCGTCTTCGGACGGCCACAATATTTGTCTTTGGTCCTACAGGCTCCAAGAACCCAAAGAAGGCTATGAAGAGTCTCTGAGACAGGCGACTTAGGGGATGGCAGAAGCTGCTCTTTCTCAGGAGCTAGTAGCCAGACTGCTTCTTCCCCCGGTGGAGGGCCGGGAGAAGAATCTTTCTTTGATTTTGCTGTCTGCCCGAGAGTACCCACAATAAAAATAAAAAAAGAGTAGTTTTCTCTTGGTCCCACAAATTGTTGAGATTGAGATTGTTACTTGTAATGTGTTACCCCCAACACAGGCTTTAAGTAACTTTACAACTACATGTCAACTAGCAGTCATTAGACTATTAGTAGACTGTCTGTGTAATGTCAGCTTACACTTTTTTGATGGTGTCCCAACAGACTTTATACTGACTATAATTTACTTTTCAGGTGTGTCAACTTCTACTAACCCAAACCCTAACATTGTACTAATATTCTAATGTTCTAATGAGAGTTAGCTGACATGTAGTTACTTATAGTTAGTAGAATGTCTAAAGTGCACTATTGAAATAAAGTGTAACCATAGACGTATAGCCATTATCCATGAAAATATCCAAATATGATGACACTTTTTAGATGGGGACATGTCTGCAGAGACCGATGGGGAGCTGATGTTAAGAGCTGTGTGTAACGTGCACTTGAATGATGGGGCGAAATAAGAAAAGATGTGTTTTGCTTTTGCAAAAATATGAGAGACCACATAAAGACACAGAAACAGAAAAACTGGAATGAGGAATAGATGCAACTTAAGTAAGCAGTACTCACGTGTAAGAGTGTGTGTGCTGTATCACTGGTCTGTGCGTACACCCTACAGATGGCCCGATAGTCATACAGATTCACCCTGAAAACAAATCCGCAGATTTTTCATTCTCAGAGTATTATTGTTAATACATATTATCCAGGATTGCTATAAAAATACTTTGTAAACATGCAAATCTTTGTATATGAACTATACCATAAATAAAATGAACACATGCACTTGTGCAGTAAACAATTACAATCCACCACTACAGATATACACAATGGATATATTGTTTTTAATTTCTGTAATGTGAATGTGTGTGTGTGACCATGAACTGGCCTCCTTTTACATCACATTAAATATAAATCAGAGATAATTATAATTATTGCTCGCAGCTCTTTCTGTACCTCAACCCCTGATGTGTACGAACGGTTCATTTGGCATCCATGTGTATGTGTGAAAGCTGTCTTCGCATTAATCTACGCATTTGTGTGTGGCCTTCTGCTGTCAGTATGACATATGGGGGAATATTCATTAGGAGCAAAGCACTGAATGTACACTGCATTTATTGTGTCTGTTAGATTTCTTATTTCATATTCTGATTGAGTTCTGTGGTATAGAACTATATGTTTTTTCTGAAAATTGTTACACCTTAACTAGCCAACACTGAAAAAACTGTTCTATGTGTATATTGGCATGTAACTTTGAACATATTATTGCCACCAAGGTCTACCTACTGGTCAGAAATGGTAAATCTATTACAATAAGTGTTGTCTGTGACCATTTGACTAAACAAATCTACTCAAACTCAGGATATGAATGGTTTTGCCCTGTTTGTTTTAATTTTTTGATTATAACAGGTAGGTGTATACGCAGATATTGCAGGAAAACAATGCATGAACAGGTAAGTGATGATATTGGAGATCGTTAGCATGTGACGCCGCACTGCTTGCTGCAGATGATGATGGGAAGCATCCCTTGCTTTCACAGAACCAGTGATTCACCGCTGGGACATCCGATGGATCCCCACCCCAGGGAACCCAGGTGCTGGCATCCGAGTATGCACTGAAACACTGTTAATCCAGTCTCAGGTTGTCTTAGTGAGTTTTGGGCATACTCTGCCCATGCCAGGAACAATTTTAACGGGAAACAGGTTGCATGCTGATGGTGCTCCACCTCAGGATGTCTCCATTGCTCCATGATATGACAGGGCTATGCTGGACGAGCCGTAGGTGCCCTAGGATTACATCAGCGTTGGAACGCTGTAGAACCAAGAGTGTGATGTTTTCAATGGGTCGACTGCTTACTTGTAGTTGGGGAAGAGGTGAAATGCATCCACTTGCATGTGTTCCGACTCTGGCTAGCGGAGGAAGGCAGGTTGATGCTCCTGACAAATCCTCATGAGATGAGTGACCCGGATTGACAGTTGGATAAATCTTGGACGAATCTTGTGATGTTTTTTCTCATCTTACGCCACCAGAACCATTCCTTGATGCGCAAGAGGGTACGATCGGTCCCAGGATGAGCAGTGTCAACAGAGGAGTGGATTCAATTAGAGAAGTTGGATAAGTCGCTCAAGCCGCGTGGTAATGCCATAAGCAATATGTCTTAAGAAGTGCTGGTTCGTTCCATCCACTGGCAGGAGGGAATAATCAAGAATAATATCCCTTCCTTGATTCATTTTAATACATTTTTCACTCACATTGGTATCAGTGAGACTACATTTCCAGAGCAAGCGAGCATTGGAGCGGGAAGCCATTGCAGTCCTCCGCTGAGCCAGAGTAGAGCGCTGGATTGACCACGGGATTGGCAGTGCACACCTGCGATTAATTTGAACCAGGAACAGTGGAAATGGTGCTCAGTGTCTGTGAGTGCAAAGAAGAAGCAAGAGTGTGTCGTAAAACATCAACAAGCTCCTGAAATGGATCATGAGGATTGGTTCCCGCCGGTGTGGTCATAGTCTGGCTTTCTGTCATGTACAGGCTTGGACAAAATAAGATAGACTGAACCGTTGGAGCACACACAGAAACTAGGGGACAACGCTGAGACCAGGGATGACTGGACGATGGCTTGGTTGAAGTGATGACTGGACGATGGCTTGGTTGAAGTGATGACTGGACGATGGCTTGGTTGAAGTAATGACTGGACGATAGCTTGGTTGAAGTAATGACTGGACGATAGCTTGGTTGAAGTAATGACTGGAAGATGGCTTGGTTGAAGTAATGACTGGAAGATGGCTTGGTTGAAGTGATGACTGGACGATAGCTTGGTTGAAGTAATGACTGGAAGATGGCTTGGTTGAAGTAATGACTGGAAGATGGCTTGGTTGAAGTGATGACTGGACAATAGCTTGGTTGAAGTAATGACTGGAAGATGGCTTGGTTGAAGTAATGACTGGAAGATGGCTTGGTTGAAGTGATGACTGGACGATAGCTTGGTTGAAGTAATGACTGGACGATAGCTTGGTTGAAGTAATGACTGGAAGATGGCTTGGTTGAAGTAATGACTGGACGATAGCTTGGTTGAAGTGATGACTGGAAGATGGCTTGGTTGAAGTGATGACTGGACGATAGGCTTGGTTGAAGTAATGACTGGAAGATGGCTTGGTTGAAGTAATGACTGGAAGATGGCTTGAAGTGATGACTGGAAGATGGCTTGGTTGAAGTAATGACTGGACGATAGCTTGGTTGAAGTGATGACTGGAAGATGGCTTGGTTGAAGTGATGACTGGAAGATGGCTTGGTTGATGACTGGACGATAGCTTGGTTGAAGTGATGACTGGAAGATGGCTTGGTTGAAGTAATGACTGGAAGATGGCTTGGTTGAAGTAATGACTGGAAGATGGCTTGGTTGAAGTGATGACTGGACGATAGCTTGGTTGAAGTAATGACTGGAAGATGGCTTGGTTGAAGTGATGACTGGAAGATGGCTTGGTTGAAGTGATGACTGGACGATGGCTTGGTTGAAGTGATGACTGGAAGATGGCTTGGTTGAAGTAATGACTGGACGATAGCTTGGTTGAAGTGATGACTGGAAGATGGCTTGGTTGAAGTGATGACTGGAAGATGGCTTGGTTGAAGTGATGACTGGACGATAGCTTGGTTGAAGTGATGACTGACGATAGCTTGGTTGAAGTAATGACTGGAAGATGGCTTGGTTGAAGTAATGACTGGAAGATGGCTTGGTTGAAGTAATGACTGGAAGATGGCTTGGTTGAAGTGATGACTGGAAGATGGCTTGGTTGAAGTGATGACTGGAAGATGGCTTGGTTGAAGTGATGACTGGAAGATGGCTTGGTTGAAGTGATGACTGGAAGATGGCTTGGTTGAAGTGATGACTGGACGATAGCTTGGTTGAAGTAATGACTGGACGATAGCTTGGTTGAAGTAATGACTGGACGATAGCTTGGTTGAAGTGATGACTGGAAGATGGCTTGGTTGAAGTGATGACTGGAAGATGGCTTGGTTGAAGTGATGACTGGAAGATGGCTTGGTTGAAGTGATGACTGGAAGATGGCTTGGTTGAAGTGATGACTGGACGATAGCTTGGTTGAAGTGATGACTGGAAGATAGCTTGGTTGAAGTAATGACTGGACGATAGCTTGGTTGAAGTGATGACTGGACGATAGCTTGGTTGAAGTAATGACTGGACGATAGCTTGGTTGAAGTGATGACTGGACGATAGGCTTGGTTGAAGTAATGACTGGAAGATAGCTTGGTTGAAGTGATGACTGGACGATAGCTTGGTTGAAGTAATGACTGGAAGATAGCTTGGTTGAAGTGATGACTGGACGATAGCTTGGTTGAAGTGATGACTGGAAGATAGCTTGGTTGAAGTAATGACTGGACGATAGCTTGGTTGAAGTGATGACTGGACGATGGCTTGGTTGAAATAATGACTGGAAGATAGCTTGGTTGAAGTAATGACTGGACGATAGCTTGGTTGAAGTAATGACTGGACGATAGCTTGGTTGAAGTGATGACTGGATGATAGCTTGGTTGAAGTGATGACTGGACGATAGCTTGGTTGAAGTAATGACTGGACGATAGCTTGGTTGAAGTGATGACTGGAAGATGGCTTGGTTGAAGTGATGACTGGAAGATGGCTTGGTTGAAGTGATGACTGGACGATAGCTTGGTTGAAGTAATGACTGGACGATAGCTTGGTTGAAGTAATGACTGGACGATAGCTTGGTTGAAGTAATGACTGGACGATAGCTTGGTTGAAGTGATGACTGGACGATAGCTTGGTTGAAGTAATGACTGGACGATAGCTTGGTTGAAGTGATGACTGGACGATAGCTTGGTTGAAGTGATGACTGGACGATAGCTTGGTTGAAGTGATGACTGGACGATAGCTTGGTTGAAGTGATGAGTGGACGATAGCTTGGTTGAAGTGATGACTGGACGATAGCTTGGTTGAAGTGATGACTGGAAGATGGCTTGGTTGAAGTGATGACTGGAAGATGGCTTGAATGACTGGAGATCGACTTGGATGTTGCCCTTCTTTGATCAAAATTGTTTTAATGAAACCCTTTTTCTGTTCTCCTTCTCACTGTTCATACTCAAGAGAAACAATCTAATGTCTTTAGTCTCCTTCAGCATTGACATACCTCTTAAAAGAACCCATTGAAACCAGTTTTCTCATCACAGCTCCCTCAGCCTCCCCAAAGAACACACCAGTCTGAAAGAGACCAGCATGAATATCACAAGCTAACAGAATGGGTCGTGCATTTGAGATAAACAATAAAAACGTCAACAAAAATGAGTCAGTGTTTTATTAATTGTCTTTTATTCCTGCTTCTGCTTGAGTTTCACTATCAGAATGCATTTAGAAAGCATTTATATATAAATTCAATCATTCTTTACCACAGCCTACAGAATTGCAGTGAATTCCATATATATAGGTATAATATATATTGACTTTACAATTATTATTCAAGTATTTATGAATAGTCAAGTATGCAGAATTGCAAACTGGATGATATTTGAGATAAACGTCCCTCACCAAAGACAGATCCTCAGCCACAATAATGAATCCATTGTTGTCTATAAGGTAACAGCTGATATCCTGGATAGGGTGGAGGAACAGAAACAACACAAACGTGGAAATAGACCTGTAAACACTCTAAAAACTGCTGGGTAAAAAACAACCCAAGTTGGGTTAAAAATGGACTAATTGGGTTAAATGTTTCAATCGCTGGGTTAGTCCATTTTCAAGCCAACTTGGGTTGTTTTTTACCCAGCAGTTTTTAGAGTGTACTAAGAATACTGAATAGTGAAAGAGTAAAAAGAGTAAATATGGACACTCACATCATTGTCACAACTGATCGAACACTTCCCGTCAAGTGCTGCACACTGAAGGATACAAGATTAAAACAATATTGAGTGTGTGTGTGTGTGTGTGTACATGTTTTTCTATCCCGGTGGGGACTTCACCCTGAAGGCACACAGACTCATGGGGACTCGTGTCACTGTGGGGACATAAATTGAGTCCCCATGAGGAAACAAGCTTATGAATCTGTGTGTGTGTGTGTGTGTGTGTGTGTGTGTGTGTGTGTGTGTGTGTGTGTGTGTGTGTGTGTGTGTGTGTGTTCTATTACCTGTCTGCTGGCAGTCCAGAACTTCCTCTGGAAGAACTCGAGTTTCATCTGAATACCCACAGCTGATGAAACATTAAAACAAACCATAGCGTGTTGTCAGTGAACTTTGTGATTCTAATTTATTGAAAGCAGAATTCAAATGATTTCCCTTCTTTGATTATGATAGGCTGAAACACGTTGGAAGTTGTTGTCACATTCCCAGTAAACACACACCTGTGACCTCATTATTGTGTTTGTGTTGCTTGGAAATCATCCTGTTAAACATTGCTGACTAACTACATTGCTTGGCAGAAGGATTATTACTTCTTATAAATAAAGTATTAAATGTTTGCTGCTCTGTGTTTATTTGATGAAACCTTGCCAGCCTTTATAAAACGAATACACCAGTTGTGTTTACAGAGTTGTGCCTAACAACAGCGCTTAGCTGTTCTAAAATCACAGTAATCCACGGGTTCTGATGGCACATTGCCTAATTTTACGGAACAAAAACTGACAGAAAGGCTAAATAAATACATAAATGAATTCCCAATTTCTCCCAACTCGCTCCCTCCATCAGTCACTGCTCAAACAAACATCAAAACTCATGCAATTCAGAAAATAATGTGTAACTCTGTGAGGGAGAGATATTTCTCTGTTGACTGCAATTCAAAAATAGTGTTTCTGCCTATATTCAATTCAGAATGCATGACTATGCAATATAATATTATGCTGATTGCATTGTTTTACCAGTGCCTGATATTATTTTGGGGGCCTATTAAAAACATCAAATGTTGTCATTTGACAGATGCTTTTATCTAAAATGACTTCCAGTGCACTGCAGGTATCAGTTGATTTATTCCCAGAGAATCAAACCCATCGCCTTGATGTTGCTAGCACATGCTCTACTGTTAGAGCTACAGGAATGTGACTTAGAAACACTGTGTCCAGAACTGCGTGAGAATAAAAACTGATTTCTAATTGCACACTACCCGTGCCAGTTGGGCAACTGCCATTGAGATGAATGGGAATGTCAACGGATATCTCTCTCCAGACAGGAGTTGGTGAGCGGCTCACACAAACACAGCCATGTTCTGAAAGGAGACGCACAGTATTTACACTAATCGGGAAATTAAGCTACCAATGGACAAGCATCAACCGATACCTGCAGTGCACTGGAAGTCACTTTAGATAAAAGCATCTGTCAAATGCATAAATGTATAAAATTTTGTTTTTAATAGCCCCCCAAAAACAATTTTAGGCACTGGTAAAACAATGCAATCAGCATAATATTATATTGCATAGTCATGCATTCTGACTGCATTTAATATAGGCAGAAATACTATTTTTGAATAGCAGTCAACAGAGAAATATCTCTCCCCTACGGAGAGATACGGTTACGTTATTTTCTGAATTGCATGAGTTTTGATGTATGTTTGAGCAGTGACTGATGGAGGGAGTTGGGAGAAATTGGGAATTTATTGTACTTATTTATTTAGCATTTTCAGTCATTTCGTCATACAGGAGCTCAGCGATGTTTTTACGAATTGACTCGGAGCTGTAAACACAAACGGCGTATTGATTATACCATGTCCTGAACGGGGGGCAAAGTTTTCTCTTTTTATTTAAAGACATTAAATAGTTAAAGGCTTAACATGGATTTAAGGGAATAAAGAAGAAATAAGTGTGATAAAATAAGTTTTATTTATAATTATAGCCTATATACAGTATTTGTGAAGTAATCCATTTAAACTCTTTATATATGCACACATTCACTCTAGTTTGTATGTCTAAAGCCCTATTCAGACAGGATTAGTTTAACATGGAGAGGTGGGGTAAAGTCATTATTCCCAGAGCTTCTCAGTGATTTTAGTCCCGTCCGGATGTACCATCTCAGTCATCATTACGGACAATGTCAGTAAAGATTACAGCGACTTTTACCTGAAAATTTTCAAAAATGTTACTGGAAAAATGATCTCAGGTAATACTAATCCCTTGCGACTAGACCTCCTGTAAATATGTAAGCTACGTAAATATTCCGTCATTTCCGTCATTTTCCTTCACTCATAGACACTGAGCACCATTGCCACTGTTCTTGGTTCATGGCCTTTGTAATGTGCCTTTGGCTCTCACTTTATATTGTTAACTATATTCTAAAAAAACTACAACAAAATATATTTCCTCATCTCTCTCTCACACCTGACTCAAAGGCTCGTTGATTATGCAGCTCATTATGGGGTTCTTTTGTTCTCTTAGATGTAAATCACAGCATTATTCATGATCATTCACTCCCCTTCACATGCAGACTTTGTAAAGAAAAGGTGTGAATTGGTCATTAATATTACACATGTCCTGTGGTAAAATTGCATTACTCCATCTACCCTTGTAAAACTAATCCCGTCTGAATAGGGCTTCATATGTCAAAAATTTCAAAAAAATTAAATAAAATAACTTTTGTCTCTTCACATTCAGTATTGAATGACATCATTTAAATGACAGCACATTTTCAATTCAAAATGGGACATTATATTAATAAAGTTGAGTGGTTTGCATCACTGTTTGTTACTCTGGGCCGTTAAAAATGTATCGGTTGTCAAATATTAAATGTTCATATAGTTCTCTGATCTCTTATCACGCACGCACTCTATCACTGTAAAAACTAAAAGCGTTGTGTTGGAATTCACACTCGTCTTCAGTGAACATTAAAGGAACACTCCACTTTTTTTGAAAACAGGCTCATTTTCCAAGTCCCCTAGAGTTAAATAGTTGAGTTTTACCGTTTTTGAATCCATTCAGCCGATCTTTGTATCTGGCGGTAGCACTTTTAGCATAGCTTAGCATACATCATTGATTCTAATCAGTCCATTAGCATCGTGATAAAAATGACCAAAAACTTTCAATAAATTTCCTATTTAAAACTTGACTCTTCTGTAGTTACATCGTGTACTAAGACCAACGGAAAATGAAAATGTTATTAGACTGATATGACTAGGAACTATTCTCTCATTCCTGCGTAATAATCACAGAACTTTGAGCTGTCCCATGGGTGCAGCGGCGCAGTGATATACTTTAAGCCCCGCCTTCCATCAATGCCTATGTGGTTACAGCCCTGCTAATGGATAACTTAGTTATAGGTTACATAACTTATAGTTGTCTCTGCACATGATACATATGATAAAAATCTGTTTTATCAAGAAGAGTGTGTATGTGTTTAAAGCGGTCATTAGTTTTATTTTACCACAGCACTCAGTGTGTGTGGACAGGAGTCTATCAGTTGGCACATCTTGAACATTTATCCTCTCTTCTTTGCAAAAACGTTCCAGATCTGGTGAATTGTGAGGATGTCTCTCAGCCACGGCCCTCGCAGATGCTCTGCAGGATCTGGGCTCTGGCTGAGCCTTTCCCAAACATTCATCTTTCTTTACTGAAGCCATTCTTTAGTTGATTGTGTATTGGATCATTGTCCTGCTGATAGGTGAAAGTTCCCTTCATTTTCAGCTTTCTAGCAGACGGCAGAAGGTTCGGTGTCAAAACCGACTGGTTCTTGATTCCCTCCTTCACCAAAGCCCCAGTTCCAGCTGGAGAAAAGCATCTCAATGGTGTTTGGGTTTTCTTTGGTAACTTTAGTAACCATATAAAGCACCATCAGCACTTTGGTTCAATGTTTGTTATTTTTAAATGTGCTTTATAAATAAACCTGAACGTGAACTTCATTCTAAAGCCTGATCTGTCATAAATCATAGTTTTGATATGTAAGGACTCGTGAAGGCAGTCATGCTGTTGCAAAGTTGTTTATTTCTGTTTACTTCAAAATCAAGCCATCGACTGAACAGCATTACAAGTGAACGCCAGGAAACATTATCACTTCAATTCAGTGCAAGTCATGAGTCCTTCAGAATGGCCATGTCCTTTAGTCATCATCATGTTCAAAACATGAGTTCAAGACAGATTCTCACTCACTCACTCACTCACTCACTCACTCACTCACTCACTCACTCACTCACTCACTCACTCACTCACTCACTCACACTCACTCACACACACACACTCACTCACACACTCACACACTCACACACTCACACTCACCACACTCACCACCACTCACCACTCACTCACTCACCACTCACTCACTCCTCACTCACACACACTCACTCCACTCACTCACTCACTCACTCACTCACCACCACCTCACTCACTCACTCCTCACTCCTCACTCACTCACTCACTCACTCACTCACTCACACACTCACTCACTCACTCACTCACTCACTCACTCACTCACTCACCTCACTCACCACTCACTCACTCCTCACCACTCACTCACTCACTCACTCACACTCCACTCACACTCACTCCTCACTCACTCACTCACTCACCACCACCACCACCACTCACTCACACACTCACTCACTCACTCACTCCACACTCACTCACTCACTCACTCACTCACACTCACTCACTCACTCACTCACCACTCACACCACACTCACTCACACCACTCACACACCCACTCACTCCACCACTCACTCACTCCTCACTCACCACCACCACCACTCACTCACTCCTCACACACTCACTCACCTCACTCACACACCACACTCACACTCACCTCACACACTCACTCACACACTCACTCACACACTCACACTCACTCACTCACTCACTCACACTCCTCACCACCACACTCACCACTCACTCACACTCACACACCTCACCACTCACTCACTCACTCACACTCACTCACACTCACTCACTCCACACACACTCACTCACACTCACTCACACACCACTCACTCACTCACTCACTCACTCACTCACACTCACTCACTCACTCACTCACTCACTCACTCACTCACTCACTCACTCACACTCACTCACTCACTCACTCACTCACACTCACTCACACACACACACACTCACTCACCACTCACCACTCCTCACTCACACTCACTCCACTCACTCACTCACTCACTCCTCACTCCTCACCACCACCTCACACTCACACCTCACTCTCACTCCTCACACTCACACACACACACACACACTCACACTCACACTCACACACACTCACTCACTCACTCACTCACTCACACTCACTCACTCACTCTCACACTCACACTCACACTCACACACTCACACTCTCACACTCACACTCACACACACACTCACTTACTCACACTCACTCACACTCACTCACTCACACTCACTCACTCACTCACTCACACTCACTCACACTCACTCACACTCACTCACTCACACACTCACTCACTCACTCACTCACACTCCTCACTCACACTCACACACTCACTCACACTCACACACTCACTCACTCACACCTCCACTCACTCACTCACTCACTCACTCACTCACACTCTCACTCACCACTCCACCACCACTCCACTCACTCACACTCACTCACACACTCACTCACACACACTCACTCACTCACTCACTCACTCACTCACTCCACTCACTCACTCACTCACTCACTCCTCACTCACCACCACTCACACTCCACCACCACACTCACTCACACACTCACTCCTCACTCACTCACTCACTCACTCACTCACTCTCACTCACACCTCACTCACCACCTCACTCACTCACTCACCACACTCACACACTCACTCACTCCTCACTCACCACTCACACTCACTCACCACTCACCACTCACCACCACACTCACTCACTCACCACTCACTCACTCACCACTCACTCACTCACTCACTCACACTCACTCACACCTCACTCACACACTCACTCACTCACACACTCACTCACACTCACTCACACACTCACACTCACTCACACACTCACACACTCACACACTCACTCACTCACTCACTCACTCCTCACTCACTCACTCACTCACACACACTCCTCACTCACTCACACACTCACTCACTCACCACACCTCACACTCACTCACACTCACTCACCACCACTCACACACTCACACTCACTCACACACACTCACTCACTCACCACTCACTCACTCCTCACTCACTCACTCACTCACCACTCACTCACTCACCACACTCACTCACACTCACTCACTCACTCACTCACTCACCACTCACCACTCACTCACTCACTCACACACTCACCACTCACTCCTCACCTCACCACTCACTCACTCACCACCACACTCACTCACTCACCACTCCTCACACACTCACACACTCACTCACCTCACTCACTCACTCACTCACTCACACACTCACACTCACTCACACCTCACACACTCACACACTCACACTCACACTCACTCACACACTCACTCACACTCACACTCACACACTCACACACACCTCACTCACTCTCACTCACTCTCACACTCACTCTCACTCTCACTCACTCACACTCACACACCTCACACTCACACCTCACTCACTTACTCACTCTCACTCACTCACTCACTCACACTCACTCACTCACTCACTCACTCACTCACTCTCACACACTCACTCACTCACTCACTCACCTCACTCACTCACTCACCACTCACTCACTCACTCACTCACTCACCACTCACTCACTCACTCACTCACTCACTCACTCACTCACTCACTCACCACTCACTCACTCACTCACTCACCACTCCACACTCACTCACTCACTCACTCACTCACTCACTCACCCACCACCTCACACTCACACCTCACACACTCACACTCACACTCACACTCACTCACACTCACACACTCACTCACTCACTCACACTCACTCACTCACTCACTCACACTCACTCACTCACACACTCCACACCACACTCACTCACTCACTCACTCACTCACACTCACTCACTCACTCACTCCACACTCACTCACTCACTCACTCACTCACTCACTCACTCACTCACTCACTCACTCCTCACTCACTCACTCACTCACACTCACTCACTCACTCACCACTCACTCACCACTCACTCCACACTCACTCACTCCACTCACTCACTCACCTCACTCCACCACTCACCACTCACCTCACACTCACCTCACTCACTCACTCACTCACCCACCACTCACACCTCACTCACTCACTCCTCACTCACTCACTCACTCACTCACCACTCACACCACTCACTCACTCCACACACTCACTCACTCCTCACTCACTCACTCACCACTCACTCACCACCTCACACTCACTCACTCACCACCACTCACTCCTCCACACTCACCTCACACTCACACTCCTCACACTCACTCACACTCACTCCTCACTCACTCACTCACTCACTCACTCCTCACTCACTCACTCCTCACTCACTCACTCACTCACTCACACTCACTCACTCCTCACTCACAGACACACACTCACTCCTCACTCACTCACTCACACACTCACTCACTCACCACCTCACTCACACTCACTCACTCACACACTCACTCTCACTCACTCACTCACACACTCCTCACTCCACTCACACTCACTCACTCACTCACTCCACTCACACTCACACTCACTCACACTCACCACTCACACACTCACTCTCACACTCACACTCACTCACACTCACCACTCACTCACTCACACTCACTCACTCACTCACTCACTCACTCACTCACTCACTCACTCACACTCACTCACTCACTCACTCACTCACTCACTCACTCACTCACTCACTCACTCACTCACTCACTCACTCACTCACTCACTCACTCACTCACTCACACTCACTCACTCACTCACTCACTCACTCACTCACTCACTCACTCACACACTCACACTCTCACTCACACTCTCACTCACTCACCACTCACACTCACACACACACACACACACACACTCACACTCACACTCACACTCACACACTCACTTACTCACTCACTCACTCACACTCACTCACTCACTCACTCTCACACTCACACTCACACTCTCACACTCACACTCTCACTCTCACACTCACACTCACACTCACACACACACACTCACACTCACACTCACACACTCACTCACTCACACTCACACTCACACACAAACACTCACACTCACACTCTCACACTCACACTCACACTCACACACTCACACTCTCACACTCACACTCACACTCACTCACACTCACTCACTCACACACTCACTCACTCTCACACTCACTCACTCACTCACTCACACACTCACACTCACTCACACTCACTCACTCACACACACACTCACTCACTCACTCACTCACTCACTCACACTCACACTCTCACTCTCACTCACTCACTCACTCCTCACACTCACACTCACACACACACTCACTCACACTCACTCACACTCACACTCACTCCTCACACACTCACTCACTCACTCACACTCACTCACTCACTCACACTCCACCTCACTCACTCACACTCACTCACTCACTCCTCACTCACTCACTCACACTCACACTCACTCACTCACTCACTCACTCACTCACTCACACTCCTCACTCACACTCACACCACACTCACACTCACTCACTCACACACACTCACTCACTCACTCACTCACTCACTCACTCACTCACTCACACACTCACTCACTCACCACACTCACCACTCACTCACCACTCACTCACTCACTCACTCACACACTCACACACTCACTCACCTCACACTCACTCACTCACACCTCACTCACACTCACTCACACACTCACTCACTCACACACTCACACACTCACTCCACCCACTCACTCACCACTCACCACTCACTCACACACTCACACTCACTCCACCTCACTCACTCCTCCACCTCACACTCACCTCACTCACCACTCACTCACTCACCACACTCACTCACACACACTCACTCACTCACCACACTCACCACTCACTCACACACACTCACTCACTCACCACCACTCACCACTCACTCACTCACTCACTCACTCACTCACTCACACACACACACACTCACCACTCACTCACCCACTCACCACTCCTCACACACTCACACACTCACACCTCCTCACACCTCACTCACTCCTCACTCACTCACTCACTCACACACTCACACACACTCACTCACACACTCACACTCACACCTCACTCACTCACCACTCACTCTCACACTCACTCACTCCACACTCACTCACTCCACACACACTCACTCACCACTCACACACACTCACTCACACACACCACCCACTCACACTCCACTCCACACACACTCACACACCACACACACTCACACCACACACACACACTCACCACTCACTCACACTCACACACTCACACACACACTCACTCCACTCACTCACCACTCACTCACTCACACTCACACTCACACTCCACCACTCACACTCACCACTCACACACTCACACTCACTCACACACACACTCACTCCACACTCACACTCACACTCACACTCACTCACACTCCACTCACTCACTCACTCACTCCTCACACTCACTCACTCACTCACACACTCACTCACTCACACTCACTCACTCACACACTCACTCACTCCACCACTCACTCACTCACTCACACACTCACTCACTCCTCACTCACACACTCACCTCACTCACTCACACACTCACTCACTCACTCACCACACTCCTCTCACTCCTCACTCACTCACTCCACACTCACACTCACTCACTCACTCCTCACACACTCACTCCTCACTCACTCACCTCACACTCCACACTCACTCCTCACACTCACTCACACTCTCCACTCACTCACTCACTCACTCTCCTCACTCACACTCACTCCACACACTCACACTCACTCACTCACTCACCTCACCTCACTCACTCACTCCTCACTCACTCTCACTCACACACTCACTCACTCACTCACACTCACTCACTCACTCACCACTCACTCACTCACTCACTCCTCACTCACCACTCACTCCACTCACTCACACTCCTCACACTCACTCACCTCACACCTCCTCACTCTCACTCACACTCACACACACACACACACACACACTCACACTCACACTCACTCACACACTCACACTCACTCACTCACCACACTCACTCACTCACTCACCTCACACTCACACTCACACTCTCACTCACACTCTCACCTCACTCACACTCACTCACACACACACCTCTCACTCACACACTCACTCACTCACACTCCTCACACACACACTCACACTCACACTCACACTCACTCCTCACCTCACTCACTCCTCACACTCACTCACCACTCACACTCACTCACTCACACACTCACTCTCCTCACACTCACTCACTCACTCACACACTCACTCACACCTCACTCACTCACACTCCTCACTCTCACTCCACACACACTCACTCACTCACTCACTCACTCACTCACACTCACTCACTCACTCACTCACTCACTCACTCACTCACTCACTCACTCACTCACACTCACTCACACTCACACACACACTCACTCACCACTCACTCACTCACACTCACTCTCCTCCTCACTCACACTCACTCACCACTCACCTCACACTCACTCACCACACTCACTCACTCCACTCCTCACTCACTCACTCACTCCTCACTCACTCACTCCACTCACTCACTCACTCACTCACACTCACTCCTCACTCCTCTCACTCACACTCACTCCACTCACTCACCACACTCACTCACTCACACACACTCACTCACCTCACTCACTCACTCACTCACTCACTCACACACTCACTCACTCACACCTCACTCACTCACACTCACTCACTCCTCACTCACTCACTCACTCACTCACTCACACTCACACACTCACACCTCACTCACACACTCACTCACTCACACACTCACTCACACTCACTCACACTCACTCACTCACACCTCACACTCACACACTCACCTCACACACTCACTCACTCACTCACTCCACTCCACCTCACCTCACACACTCCTCACACACTCACTCACTCACACACACTCCTCACTCACACTCACTCACTCACTCACTCCTCACCACACTCACCACCTCACTCACTCACTCCTCACTCACTCACTCCTCACACACTCCTCACACTCACACTCACTCACTCCTCCTCACTCACTCACTCACTCACACACACACACTCACCACTCACTCACTCACCCACTCACTCACCACTCACACTCACACACTCACACACTCACTCACTCACTCACTCACTCACTCACACACACACTCACACACACTCACTCACACTCACACTCACACACTCACACACTCACTCACTCACACACTCACACTCACTCACTCACCTCACACTCACCTCACACACTCTCACTCACTCACTCTCACTCTCACTCTCACTCACCTCACCTCACACTCACACTCACACTCACTCACACACACTCACCTCACACTCCACCTCACACTCACTCACTCCTCACTCACTCACTCACTCACACACACACTCCTCACACTCACTCACTCACTCACTCACACTCACACTCACACACTCACTCACTCACTCACTCACTCACTCACTCACTCCTCACTCCTCACTCACTCACTCACTCACACTCACTCCTCACTCACTCACTCACTCACCCACTCACTCACACCTCACTCACTCACACACTCACTCACTCACTCACTCACACTCACTCACTCACTCACACACCTCACTCACTCTCACACACTCACTCCTCACTCACTCACTCACCACTCACTCACTCACACACTCACACTCACACTCACACCTCCTCACACACTCACTCACTCACTCACTCACACTCACACTCACCTCCTCACCTCCTCACACTCACTCACACTCACCTCCACCTCACACTCACCTCACACTCACACTCACACTCACTCACTCACTCACTCACTCCTCACTCACCACACACTCACTCACTCACACCCACTCACTCACCACTCACACACTCACTCACTCACTCACTCCACCACTCACTCACTCACACTCACTCACTCCTCACTCACTCACTCACTCTCACCTCCTCACTCACTCACACACTCACACACTCACACCTCACTCACTCACTCACTCACTCACTCACTCACTCACTCACTCACTCACACTCACACTCACACTCACACTCACACACTCACTCACACACTCACTCACCACTCACTCACCACACTCACTCACCACTCACTCACTCACTCACTCACCTCACTCACTCACTCACTCACTCACTCACTCACTCACCACCACTCACTCACTCACTCACTCACTCACTCACACTCACTCACTCACTCACACTCACACACTCACACTCACACTCACCACTCACTCACTCACTCACCACTCACACCACTCACTCCTCACTCACACTCACACACTCACACTCACTCACTCACACACTCCTCACACTCACCTCACACTCACACACTCACTCACACTCACTCACTCACTCACTCACTCACTCACTCACTCACTCACTCACTCCACCTCACTCACCACTCACTCACACACACTCACTCACTCACTCACTCACTCTCACTCACTCACTCACCACACTCACTCACTCACCACTCACTCACTCACTCACTCACTCACTCCTCACTCACTCCACTCACTCACTCACACACTCACTCACACACTCACTCACCTCACTCACACACTCACACACACTCACACACCTCACACTCTCACCTCTCACTCACACTCTCACACTCTCACACTCTCACCTCTCACTCACTCACTCACTCACTCACCACTCACTCACTCACTCACTCACTCACTCACTCACACACTCACACTCACTCACTCACTCACTCACTCACTCACTCTCACTCACTCACTCACTCACCACTCACTCACTCACTCACTCACACACTCACTCACTCACACACTCCACACTCACTCACACACTCCTCACTCACTCCCACTCACTCACTCACTCACACACTCACACACTCACTCCTCACTCACTCACTCACTCCTCACCTCACACTCACACTCACTCACACTCACACTCACTCCTCACTCACACACACTCACACTCACACTCACTCACTCACTCACTCCTCACACTCACACTCACACTCACTCACTCACCTCACTCCTCACCACACACACTCACACTCACACACACACACCCACTCACACACACACACTCACACACTCCACCACCACACACACACCACTCACCACACCACTCACCACCACTCACACGCACACACTCACACACACCCACACACACACACACACACACACACACACACACACACACACACACACACACACACACACACACACACACACACACACACACACACACACACACTCACACACACACACACTCACACACTACCCATCACAGGAGACATGCTGCATTTTACATTTTCAAAAACATCACTTAGTGTGATTTATAAGATGTTTTCTCATAGGGACAAAAATGTCCCCACAAGGACAAGGATTTTGGATATTGCCATCTTTGTGGGGACATTTTGTCCCCATACCAGTCCAGTCCACACACACACACACACACACACACACACACACACACACACACACACACACACACACACACACACACACACACACACACACACACACACACACACACACACACACACACACACACACACACACACACACACACACTTGCAAACTAATGCAAATGTCAACTCTAATAGCTCAAATGATCTCAGATCTGCCTACACAGTAACATCTAAAAATACATTAGCTCATATCAGACATATCAAGTGTACTGTGATGCCTGTTGTTATCCCAAAGAGGACAGAGAGCAATGGAAGGTCAGAGGAGGATGAGAGAGAGAGAGAAAGAGAAAAAGAATAATAATCAAACAGCAAGTTATTATTTATGAAATTACTAGCATTTTTCTGAGGAAATCAGTTGTGTTGTTTGGTTTTGTGGTTCTGAATCGTGTGATGTCCAATGTGATGTTAGTTCTGGTCTTTTTCTTTTTGATGGAGTTTTTTTTCTAGTGAACTTGTTTGTGGATGATGGAGCATACAGTGATGAATCTCTTCAGGCCCAGAGCGCACAGAGGTTTTGCTGTTTTTCAGTTTAAACAGTGAGTGAGAAGGAAACTGCATGTTGTTAAAGCTTCATAAGGATAATGCACATAGCATAGCATTAGTAAATGCAAAGGAGGTCAGTGCTTTCTGAAGGCAGTGTGCATGTGAGCAACACCGCGTGAGCTGGTGAAGGAGCTTCAGGCATGTGCGTGTGTGTGTGTGTGTGTGTGAGGAAACGAGAGAAATGCTAGGCACGCTCTGCCAGTTCTCTGCCTGCGGACACTCAGTGATGTCAGAGCAGTTCAACAGAACACTGTGTGAGTGTGTGTGTGTGTGTGTGTGTGTGTGTGTGTGTGTGTGTGTGTGATTGAGAGAGAGAGAGAGAGAGAGTGGCCCTTGACAATGAGAGTGTGTTTTTATTGGAGTGGGCTTATGTATGAGGCAATGGATGTGAAGATGATACCAAGCAAAACATGACGGTTTTGGCATACATGCACACATACAGAAAACGAAAGAGAGATAGAAAGAGGCACAGAAGAAGAAAATGACTATCGTCCTGTAACACTAGTCCTTATTTCTGGGATTCTGAGCTTTAATGATCAGACATGCTGGACTAACCCTGGACGCGCTGACCGGAGGAACGCTCTAGAAACCATGACAGGTGAGTTCACCCAACAGCCATACACGTACAGATCCAACCAACGGAGCAATTACTCAGCTCATTTCAGTTCAATAATGATGTACAATTCGTAATTATGAAGCAAAGTCGATCCAGTTTTAAAGTTGTATACTGCATAATGCACTATTACTGAATATTAAACTCCTTTACTTTTTGGTAAACATTTGTGTTTTGGAAGGCTCCTAATCTGCTCTCAAACGGGAAACATCTATACACTAATAAACATTCAACATGGTTGAAAATATGGAGGGAGGACATCCCTGTTGTCATTAGTCTGACGTTTGTGTCTTTAATTTAGCAACCCTTCAGGTCAGAGAACAGATCCAGTCCAAACGCTGCGTCTATCTGTGTAAGGGCAGCAACATACAACCTTTGCAAACAAGTGCGCATACGAAGCAAACGGACAGCTGTTGTCTTGCATGCTGCTCGTCTTACATACATCCTAGTCATTTACCTAGTCTAAATATCTATCTAGCAAACTCCACAATTATGATTGTAACCATTAATAAAGTACTTATCATGGCATGGCTAACAAAAATTCAAAAGATTTAAGTTTGTATCATTCTTGTTCTATACGTATCGATCGCATTAAATATGAGATGCCTTTACAGAGACTGACCTGTAGCTGTCTGATCTGTTGACTGTATTTTGAAATCTCTGTAATTGATATCTTTGAGGAGTTGTATATGGTTAAAAAGAGCAGAGACAGATACTGATTCTGTCTTCACAAGAGTTTTACAACTCATACTTGAGACAACTAAACATCAACACACGCATGATTGCAGTCGCACACAATACTGAGAACCGCATCAGACATGGGCACTAATCAATCATGTGCAAAGATGCCCTTTTAGCCTCTGACTAGCCTGTTTTATTTGATATTTGAGTTTTTATTGAAATGTATCCCATTGCATCAATTCTCAATTAAGCATGTGCCTGAGATATTTAAGGCAAGGCAATAGGTTATGAACTTTGTAGTTAAGCAATATTACACAAGCAAGAATGCAGTTTTCACAATGATTAGCACGACTGCAAATGTGATATTGACTTTATACAACAGTTCAATAAACAGTGAGTTATTATTAACTGACAGTTTCAAGCGGTTTTTCATATTTCCCTAACAAAAATAGCACCAAACAAAGCAGAGTAGTGTTTTGTTCTTGAATGATTCATTATTTTTGAATGAATCGAATGATTCAATGACGCATGTGTTCTCTCTACACTGAGGAAGAATTGTAATTGTAGTGTAAATGCACTAAAAAAGACAGCAATAAAAAGACATCTAAGGGCATGTTCACACTTGACTTTTGTAAACCGCTTTTCAAAAAGCACTTTTTAAACGCCAACGCCTTTCTGCAGCTCAGAGCATCTTTTCAAGTTAAAAAAAGTTTAACTTCTCTGATAAAAAGTGCCTTTTTTGACAGCTGACCAATGACAAGCGAGAAGCAAGACCTGACTCATTTCCATAACAACAAGAAAAATGGAAAAGGTGCCGGTAGATCAACTAATGGTTGTTATGGTACAGTTTTGTGCTCATATCATATATCTCTCTGTGCACTGTATCATCCAACCGGAGCTCCTGGACTCAAATATTGTAAGCACCATACTGTGTTCTTCCCGTATAATGTCGTGCACCCACAAACGTCGTTGTGAACCGATATTCTCCTCCCCATCCACGTCAAAAGCCAACACAAGAGCCAACTTTCTCTTCCTCTACATTTTGTATCTCTGCACCACAGAGCTCTCTTCTTGCAGCTGTTGTTACAGCAACATAAGACGCCCTCGGCTGCTGGAACTAAAGAGCGCTCGTCAACTTTTTCTTGTCAAAAGACATCAAGTGTGAACACAGCCTAAATGCCACATCAGATGCACCTCTGCAGTGTAAAGATGGATACTCATTTGATTGGTAACACCTTATATATGAAGTGCAATATATGAAACCTCCGATGAACTTGAGAAGCTAGGGGGGAAAAATCCTGAGAGTAAACAAAAACATTAACCAAAGAGGGCCGAACAAATGTCTTCCCAAGGGATACACCTTTAGACCATGCCAAAGCACTCCATACTCCTTGTGCAGTTTGCCTTGAGGCCCTAGAAATCAAAGGCCTCCACAACCCAACAAGACTTTGTTTAAAAAACATCCAATCACTTTGAGCAGTCTCCATAACAAACACATAGCTGGTTGGACCATTGCCATTTGTGTGTGGACAAAAGGAGAGTCCAACCGGGAAGTGTGCTGGTCGAAATGGAACTAGCTTTATTGACCAGCTGCTACTGCCCCAACATAGACCTTGAGCCTGGATATAGATAGATCTGTTTCTGAACACAATAGGTCAGTGCATACACCACTGTGGTGATTACTGAGGGACTCTCCAATTGTGAGCCATCAGGAGCCACACACTGGGCTTCCACTTCTCTAACAGTGGGTGCCAAATCATCCCAAATCATGTAAATATACACCGATCAGGCATAACATTATGACCACTGACAGGTGAAGTGAATAACAGTAATGATATATTAGGCAGCAAGTGAACATTTTGTCCTCAAAGTTGATGTCTTAGAAGCAGGAATTATGGCAAGGGCCAGATTGTGATGGCTAGACGACTGGGTCAGAGCATCTCCAAAACTGCAGCTCTTGTGGGGTGTTCCCGGTCTGCAGTGGTCAGGATCTATCAAAAGTGCTCCAAGGAAGGAACAGTGGAGAACCGGCCACAGGGTCATGGGCGGCCCAGGCTCATTGATGCACGTGTGGAGCGAAGGCTGGCCCGTGTGGTCCGATCAAACAGACGAGCTACTGGAGCTCAAACTGCTCAAGAAGTTAATGCTGGTTCTGATAGAAAGGGGTCAGAATACACAGAGCATTGCAGTTTGTTGCGTATGGGGCAGCAAAAGGGGGGCCAACACAATATTAGTCATAAGTATAGATCAGTGGAACACATTCTTGCGCCTCTGCAGTCACCTGTGACTTCCACTCCCATGTAAGATTGGGATGAAGATGTAGCCTCCATTCCCCAGCTCACACCGCACCCCCTATTGACTCGTATAGTTGACTGACATGTCAGTATGTGAAATCCCTGCATGATTGAAAGAAAAGCTATAAGATCCAAGAACACAGCCAAAAGATCCAAGCAATTTATGTGGCATGAGCCTTATGCCCTACTCCAGTTGCCCCAATGACAATGGCACAGGACCCAAAGCCTGTCAAAGATGCATCTGTCATGGCAACTTTGCACAGGAACACTTGAAGCAATGCAACCTCCTCTTGGTAAAAACAGTTCCTGACCTCTAATGCTAACCCCAATTACACTGTGTCACATAAAATCTAGGGACCCTAGAATTCATGTGGGTCTCATGTGCAACAAGTAAAGGGGAGTAGTCACAATCAAACCCTAGGCACTGAAAAAGACAATGCGCCAACCTGAGGTTTGACTGAAACAGTAGCGAAAGTGCCCAGACTATGCCCGCCTGACAAGCGCCGCTGTCATTGCGACCAAGCTAAGCTCTATCCCAAAAGAGGACTCCCTCAGAAGCGTGGTTTTTGACCTCTGAGTTTTTGACTGAGGAGATAAGGAAAGATGAAAGTGATGAGAAGCAATCTGAACGTTGCATGCATCATTCACATCTACAGACACAAACCAGTCTCTCAATGTGTAACACGATCTTGAATGGAAACTTTATGAGTTATGTTATTATTTTATTGTTTGGTTATATTGTTATATTATGTAAATGTACTTTATACACTAGCTACTATATTATGACTAGCAATCACATATTATCCATGTCTATAATATAGTTACATTTTTCAATGAACTGAACAATCAATCAGTTGAGATTTGCTATATATATCACTTTTCATGAGTTTACTGTATGTATGCGGTTACGCTGGGTATACTTTTATATGAAGCTTTATATATATAGAGCTGTGCAATAATATATTTTACATTTTGTAATGATATACAGTATTGTTCAAAATAATAGCAGTACAATGTGACTAACCAGAATAATCAAGGTTTTTAGTATATTTTTTTTATTGCTACGTGGCAAACAAGTTACCAGTAGGTTCAGTAGATTCTCAGAAAACAAACAAGACCCAGCATTCATGATATGCACGCTCTTAAGGCTGTGCAATTGGGGTATTAGTTGAAAGGGGTGTGTTAAAAAAAATAGCAGTGTCTACCTTTGACTGTACAAACTCAAAACTATTTTGTAGAAACTTTTTTTCTGGGATTTAGCAATCCTGTAAATCACAAAACTAATATTTAGTTTTTTAAAACTGCTTGACATCTGTGTGGCATGGAGTCAACCAACTTGTGGCACCTCTCAGCTGTTATTCCACTCCATGATTCTTTAACAACATTCCACAATTCATTCACATTTCTTGGTTTTGCTTCAGAAACAGCATTTTTGATATCACCCCACAAGTTCTCAATTGGATTAAGGTCTGAGATTGGGCTGGCCACCCATAACATTAATTTTGTTGGTTTGGAACCAAGACTTTGCCCGTTTACTAGTCATTGTGTTTTGGGTCATTGTCTTGTTGAAACAACCATTTCAAGGGCATGTCCTCTTCAGCATAGGGCAACATGACCTCTTCAAGTATTTTAACATATGCAAACTGATCCATGATCCCTGGTATGCGATAAATAGGCCCAACACCATAGTAGGAGAAACATGCCCATATCATGATGCTTGCACCTCCATGCTTCACTGTCTTCACTGTGTACTGTGGCTTGAATTCAGAGTTTGGGGGTCGTCTCACAAACTGCCTGTGGCCCTTGGACCCAAAAAGAACAATTTTACTCTCATCAGTCCACAAAATGTTCCTCCATTTCTCTTTAGGCCAGTTGATGTGTTCTTTGGCAAATTGTAACCTCTTCTGCACATGCCTTTTTTTTTTTAACAGAGGGACTTTGCGGGGATTCTTGAAAATAGATTAGCTTCACACAGACGTCTTCTAACTGTCACAGTACTTACAGGTAACTCCAGACTGTCTTTGATCATCCTGGAGGTGATCATTGGCTGAGCCTTTGCCATTCTGGTTATTCTTCTATACATTTTGATGGTTGTCTTCCGTTTTCTTCCACGTCTCTCTGGTTTTGCTCTACATTTTAAGGCATTGGAGATCATTTTAGCTGAACATCCTATCATTTTTTGCACCTCTTTATAGGTTTTCCTCTCCAATCAACTTTTAATCAAAGTACGCTGTTCTTCTGAACAATGTCTTGAA
Organism: Gobiocypris rarus; assembly: GCA_023029165.1. NCBI lineage: Eukaryota > Metazoa > Chordata > Actinopteri > Cypriniformes > Gobionidae > Gobiocypris > Gobiocypris rarus. Next base: position 39,521,804 of record CM040928.1, read on the forward strand.
CGACCCATTTTCCTCAGCTTTCAAATGCATGTTCAACAAGTGTTGGCTTCATCCTTAAATAGGGGCCACCTGATTCACACCTGTTTCTTCACAAAATTGATGACCTCAGTGATTGAATACCACACTGCTATTTTTTTGAACACACCCCTTTCAACTAATTCAACTAATTGCCCAATTGCACAGCCTTAAGAGTGTGCATATCATGAATGCTGGGTCTCATTTGTTTTCTGAGAATCTACTGAACCTACTGGTAACTTGTTTGCCACGTAGCAATAAAAAAATATACTAAAAACCTTGATTATTCTGGTTAGTCACATTGTACTGCTATTATTTTGAACAATACTGTAAACAATTACGAAGCCGCAATACTGTTTGTGTGAGATCGACTAAAGTCTGAGAATCAAGGACAAATGAATGCAATGGTAACTTAGTCCATTTCTCTATCTCTTCACCAGGTGTGGTCTTTGCATTATCCAGCCTGTTATTACTCCAGACTGTCTCCTCTTGCCCCAAGGAGTGCTTCTGTGACACTCACACCAAAGTGGTGGACTGCCGGGGACGAGGACTGTATGATGTTCCACGTCAACTCCATCAAGACACCCTGGAGCTGTATCTCCAAAACAACCGTCTCCGAGGCCTGGGCTCCATGTCCTTTCGAGAGACACCACAACTTCAAATTCTGGACCTCGCAAACAATTCAATCACAATGCTTTCCACCAGTGCCCTTCTGGGACTCAGAAGCTTGAGGGTCCTCAGCCTGGCCAATAACTCTATCCGGGAAGTGGACCGGCGCCTTCTGGTTTCAGTAAGAAATCTAACCGTATTGGACCTGTCCTTTAACACCATAAGTGGTCTACCTGGAGCTCTTGCTGATAGTTTCCATTATCTTACCCATCTGTCTCTCCATTACAATCGGATAACTAAGCTGGACCGAATACACCTGGAGGCTCTCGGAAATCTGAAAGTTCTGCAACTCAAGGGCAATCCTTGGAGATGTGACTGTCAGCTGATAGGACTCAAACTATGGTTGGAGTTTGTCTTCAAAGGTAACAATAGAGTTTCCGTTTTAAAAAATCCTTCTAAATAATGACACATTGTGCTACATGTTACACCCTAAATTACTCCACCCTAAATGATTCCAACCATCATTGCCAAAAGCACAAAGTCAGAAAATGTTCCCATTTCTTATCACAGAAAATGGAGCCAATGTTATGCTCTTGGTAAGGTTTAGGTTGAGTGCCCTGTCTTGCTCTCAGCCAGGGCAATTCTTTTCTCGGTAGGTGTGGATGAGTTAATCGCTTTCCGTACCTCACACTTGGATTGGCAGATCATCTTACATACAGCTTTAATGCAGCTGGCTCGGATTTGGGACGCACCTGTTAGGGCTCCATGAATTTTCCCTCTAGTTGACAGACCATGGAACAAGTAATTCTTGCATCATGTGTCTTTTGAACTGGTATTGCTAGTTACTTTGAGAAGTTGGAGCATGGTGTGACCTGCAGTTTAACTTAGGTTTGCTGCTGACCTTGGTTTGTTTTCATTTGCGTTAGGCAGTAAGAAAAGGCCTATGTGTTTTTATTTGGATTTGGTGAGTTATGAGTTATGTACTTTTGGCCTTTGGACACCCTGAAGCCCCTTCACATCAGAGTCCTGATTACCCTGTTCACACTGTGCCCTTATTTATTGCGTACATATCAGGGTCAGATTATAACTTATAGATCAATATTTGCCCCTGGAACTGATTTCCAGAGCCTTTTTATTTTATGTTTTAAAAGGGTAGTTTTTACAATTACTTTATTAAGAGAATCTTGTCTATTATGTCACATACTTAAAGTGGGGTCTAATGCTATTTCATGCATTCTGACTTATGCATACTGTTAAAGAGTTGATTTTCATGTTAAACAGACAAAGTTTTAAAAAATGAGTTGGACGTTATGGCGGCGTATTTCTGTGCCAAATACACCCCTTCAGGATTCGTATAAGTTTGGGAACGTTTTTTTCTCTTCTTTTTTTCGAGTATGGCCCTGTATGATGTCATAAAGGGTGGAATTCCTGGTATGGGCACCTCTCCCGGATAAGCACACACACACACAAACACACACATATCCACCCAGATTGAGAGCAAGAGCGCAACCATCATCAAGCTTGGTTGGGGTTACGGGAGCCGGCGGCGGCGCTGGCGTTGTGTTTTTAGACACGAGATCAACAATGTCACTAAAGAAGTGTGTTTCTGCTGTAAGGGAAAGATCACCTTGTTCAGCTTCCCAAAAAACCCAGTGTTAAGGGAACAGCGGATGCAGTTTGTGTTTCTGGAGTTCTGCAAGTGTGTGTGTGTTTTCCCGGTCATGAGTGGGATCCTCAGGCGGTGAGTGAAACTGCAGCAGATGTGTGTGTTTTGTTGGCAATCGGCACGTAAGTGCATATAATGTGAACAACACCAACTTATAGTGTGTGTGTGTGTGTGTGTGTGTGTGCGTGTGTGTGTGTGTGTGTCTTTAGCTCCGCCCACTGCACGCCTCCACGAGCTTGGCTGTGTTCAGAAAGAATCGGTAAAGTGTATCTGTCTTTTATAAATATGATAAACTAAAGACTCTTGGGAGATATGAAGGATCAACACTACTCTAGAGATACTCCAGATTAACACGAGACTGGGAGAAACTGTGTGTGTTATGAACCCTTTAACCAATTCACCAATTTAATTAACCAGATATTATTTTTCCTTTTAGTTCAATCAATAAGAAGGGGTTGCACGGACTCTGCAACAGTCGCTGATCATAGCCTATAGAGGCGCAACAGGATAAGAAGTCCACTTTTACGCTCTTTTTCCAACAGTTAAAATGACAAATAAATGCATACTTCGAGAGCGCTCCGTTAGATATGTTTGACTATATCATTAGGATGCTCAAAATTGACGAGTATTTGCATAGTGAAGATGCCCTCCATCATCATTTACTCTTTCTTTCTTAGGTGGGGTGGTCGACGGCATCACGTGTGTCCAGCCTCATCTCATGCTGGAGCGAGACCTCCGGCACATTCCCTACGAGCTGTTCCACTCCTGCATGATCACCAGCTACAGCTACCTGTTCGCCAACATCCACTACCTGGACGGCAAGCACCGCATGCTCAGCGGACAGCTCCATCCGAGCCCCGGGAGTGACTTCAGCCCGCCGGGAGAGGCGATACTCCCCGAGTGTGAGGCCAAGCAGAGACCCCGGCCTGCCAACTACAGACACGCCATAGCCACAGTGGTCATCACGGGAGTGATTTGTGGAATCGTGGGTTTGATGATGTTGGCAGCAGCTGTTTACGGATGTGCGTATGCAGCAATCAACGCCAAGTATCAAAGAGAGCTGAAGCAGAAAGCAAAAGACGCGGGTGTAGGAGAAGAGCGGAAAAACAATGAAAGAGAGGAGAAGAAGGAGCCGCTGGAGTGATGCGAAGATCATGCACAAATGCACATCAAGGATACACTCCACAGTATCCACATACGGTTGTGTATCAGTTCCTTTCAAGGCGAGTCAAGGCACTTGGCAGCCATATTGGAGACGTCCCCTGGCAGCTATTTTATAGACATGCAAATACAGTTCCTACCTAAAGGGGAAAGGCTTATCAAGATAGCACAAGCTTCTTCTGTAGCTTCAATCAGGCTAGAAGAACGTTATTTTCAGGCTGCTCAAGCAAATGCACTCGCACGTTTCTAGAGTTAAAACAACAGGCCATACACCTGGCAAAAAGAGAGTTGGCTCTTTGTCAATCCAAGCAAACATTACAAGACTTCATGTCATGCTGTTTTAAATGACACGTGCAGATTTTCAACTATTGTTAGAGTGTCGGTAAAGTACTCTCTCCATGTTATCCCTGATTACTCGTCTTTTGACAGCTCCAAGGCAGATCATATTTCCTCCAAGTACATTATGGGTTCTGAAGTTTTTGGTGAAAGAGAATGCCACAGCCCTTTTTCCTCAGTTTTCCTTCAGTTTAGTCATGTAGAACCAGTTTAAAAAGCTCCTTTCAATTGCCTACCACGTTTTTATTTTGCCAGCAGTGAATTACCCTTTTAATTCTGCGACAAAGTGCCCCAATATTGTAGCATCTTCACAGTTTCAACAACAGATTTGAAAGTGGTTTGAAGGTCTTCATGTTTTTTGCTTCTTTTAGTTTATTTATCCAGACAAAATATCAAACAGGAAGGAGAGCGATCAGAGGTTCAGGGGTCGGCAACCTTTTTGTCATGAAGTGCCATTTTTAAGTTTCCTAGTTAATCACTGTGATTAAACCAGCCCCAAGGATATTGTGTTGTATGAATATATGAATTTGCAATATATCAACAGAAATAACAGAGCCTCTGCTTTTAGTCAACGCTTTATTCTATCTTCATGCATTCTTTTTTTTTAATCAACGTTAGAATATGGGTAAGAAACATTTTGAGCAAAAAGCTGGGAAAATCGCTTTTGATTCAGAGCTATGATCAATTGTAGATGGAGTCGACGAGTCCATAAACACCCCAAAGCTTCTCACTCCTAGAGCTCGTCCTGGGGCGACATTTCATTCAGTAACACTAGTCAGTTTTGATTTATATGCTGTTTAATGTTGATGAACGCGTTATTTTACATATGCATATGATTACATATGATATTGCATGTTTCTGCTTCTTCTTCGCCTGTGTTTTGATCAGGGGATTCTGTACTCTTGCACCCCTAATGTATATAACAGTGAAAACATGGAAATTCCATCAGTGGCGGGGTAAGAGTTAATTAGAGTTAACTATATTACTTTGTTGAACATCTAAGTTTATAGCATTAATTTCTTGTTTTCTCAAAGCTAAGTGCAACAAATACAGACGAGCAAACTGTAAGCTGTACACTCTAAACAATGCTGGGTTTAAAAAACAACCCAAGTCGGGCTGAAAATGGACAAACCCAGCAATCGGGTTGTTTTAACCTAGAGGTTGGGTTAAATGTTTGCTTAAAACAACCCAATCACTGGGTTTGTCCATTTTAACAACTTGGGTTGTTTTTAACCCAGCATTTTTAGAGTGTAAGCTGTCAGTCTTGATCTGCGGTTTATCAGATCTGTGCACTTTCATTGTCTTGCACAGTTCATTTCTCACAATTTACCAGAATTTGTAGCTCCTAACTTAATAAAACAAGCCGTGTTACTATGAGGAATGATTACCTCAAAATGTAGAGGTATCTAAACTGAAATTACACCTCTCACTCTTTTGCTCATGTGCCAGTGGTTAAATAGGTTGCCGACCCGTGGTGTAGTTGAAACACCTAGTTTGTGACACTGAAAGAAAGAAACTTTAGTCGTTTTCAGGTGTACACTTGGATTAACATCCATTCCTACAGCTGTCATATTGAGCGGAGTAATTGAGCAGTTTATATGTGGTCTGTGTCCGCCCCTTGTACGGTCTTTGGTGTCTATTGTAACTTTGCAAATCAAGAGATGTTCAGTACTGCAGTTTATACTGTAATAAATATAGTCAATTCCTACAGAGCTTTAGCTAGGCCAAAGATTTATGTGAGCATATCGGTACAGATATCATCCGTACATAGGAAGTGTTTAGATTTTTGTTTTATGTTGAATATACAAGGTTCTTTTTAATAGCTGAGCTAATACAATTTTCTGCTTGTGACAGAAATTACTTAGAAATATTTACATACCATTTGAAGTGTTTCATTTGCAGTCTTTTGCATAATTTATGAACTGTATTGCCTTATCAGTTAATAATTCGGTCATGTAGGCAGATCCTAATATCAGTGTCTTAATGTGTTATATAACTATTGTATAAGCCTCTCTGTAGATATTCAGGTACAAACCTAAAGAGATTCTGAGCTCTTGTGAAATGCTGGAATATACACGATTATATAAACTTGCATATGAAGGGTTGATCTATGTTATATAACATCACAGCACACAGCCAAGTTATAAGTGGTTAGTTGATATGCAGTGTGTGATATACATGCTACAAATCTAAAACATTTTAAACCTTTTATATTATCATAAAACAGTTTTTATGATAATACATGTGTTTTCAACTAGAGAGTGCATTGAAAAATCATATTTTATAGGGTCGTTTTTAAATGAACTAGTGAAGGGAAATTGTGAATAAATATGAATTTAATATTAAGCAATTGAAATCACGTGCAAGCTCTGAGTATAGGTAGAAATCCTGTCCTTTAAACACATCAAGCACACATGCAAATGCCCCAGTTACACAAGAGCGTCCTGTCATCAGCATGTCAAGCTGCATTAGTGTGTGCTGCGATGTGCACGTGAAACTGAGCGCGGTTTGCTTTAATTATTACTCTCTTCGAATCAAATCAACCAGCACTCATTGAGCCAGAGAGTTCATTTCGTCAAGTGTCTGTGGTAAATGTGTATGTTTGTGCTCGTATGGAAAATATTTCTATGTTAAATTTATATTTTTTAGAGCTTAAAACAATAAGATACATAGAGTTTAAGATATATACAATAAACAGCATGAAATACTATATAGAACTTGATTTTAGTCACGTGTGTGTGTGTGTGTGTGTGTGTCCGCTCCAGCAAAACACTGAATCATGAGCAGTAGAGGGTGAAAATCTGTCTGTTCTACTTCATTTCTCTGTCAGTTAAAACATGAATCACTTGTGTGAGTGTGTGTGTGTGTGTGTGTGTGTGTGTGTGTGTGTGTGTGTGTGTGTGGAGTGCTCCTCCGGGCTTATGTTCAAACAGACATCTTTCTCTCAGCGTTATTCTATTTCCCTTCATTTGTCTACTGTCTCTCTTTCTGCTCACATGTCTTTAACCCTCCATCTCACAATCTCTCTCATACGGAAACCCTTCCAGTGCACAGACACACAGACAGATGAGTGTTACCTGCAGCGATGGGCGACTCTCTCTCATCCAGCAAATGAATGGTGCTGCTGGCCAAAACCACACTCTTGTTCTCAGAGGCTGAAACACACAGAGATGCAGATCAGACAAACACTGCAGAAGAGACCGGGGATAGCTGTGACCCTCTTTTTGCTTTAATGTGCCACTGTGTGCGGTTTTTGTGTGCTATTTATCTTAAGCTTTGGTTTCATTGTCTTACATTAATCTGCTAAAGTAGTTTTTAAATGTGCATATTATTGAACTGTTCAAGTGCCGGGGTTAGTATTTACACTTTCAAAAAAGTGTGGAGAATCCATCTATCCTTGTATTTTACTATAATCACATCTTATGATGTTAATCATTTTAGTGTGGAATTTTTATTAGGTTTTCTAATCATCCCCCATCATAATATTTAAAAAATGCAATGAAAACTCATGCATTCTGGGAACCTAAGTAGCAAAATAGTACTATGAAATCACGCTATTACCGTAAATAAGTATAATATAAGTGGCTATTGTAATACACGGCTGGAAATTAATGGGCTTGGTGCAAAAACACTACCAAAATGGAGAAAAATGTCCCTCGAATTCAAGTTAAGGCCCCTTCACAATTAAAACAAATCTATTACAGCTGCTGTGATCTGAGAAGTGTCTTGCTGTGTTACAAGTAGATCTGCTCACGTTGCTCATCATCAGATTTCACTTTTTTGCAGCATTGTGCATTACAACCAATCACACACATTTTTGTTGAGCTCATGAATGCACTGGCCAATCAGAGGTGTTTAGTCATGAGAAATCCTCTAAAAAGCGTTCAGTGCACGGCGCTCACTGACGGAATTCTGAAACTGCACTCTTGTGAATTCAGTACAGATACGATGTAGTGTAGACGACTTCAGTGAATATACGTCTTTAGAATTCAGTGACCCCGCGCTAGACTCAAGTCATGGCGCTTCAGTGATGATGGGAAACGGTCTTTGCTCACTTTCTGTATATAAATTATTCCCAGTCTTAAAAGTCATTTTGGTTTTCATGCTACTAAAATAACCATAGTGAAGTCTTGATTTTCAAAAGCGTAAAAAGCAATAAACTAATCCAATAATGGTTCTTAGCTTGTTTTGTCTGTGCAAAATGTGTCGTGACGTTTCCCCAAACACAATTTATGTATTCAATTAATTAATCACTATTACAATATCAAGAGCAATGATCGTCAATATGATTTTGTCATAATATTGCAGCCCTACCCTGTAATGAGTGCCTGTATTTTCTTATTTAAAGTTAAATGATGCAACTGTTGTGTAAATAAATGTATGGTATGTTTGAGCAGCATTAATCAGTCTGTGTAATTAAACATGCAGATTTTGTCCCACCTTTTGCAGTGTAAAGATGGCTTTTGTTGATCATTTTATTGGTTATTGTCTACAGTATTCAGTTGATTTAAATACTTGTAAGTATTTGATATTAAATCAATCCTTCTATAGCACCACTACTTCCGGGGTGAAAATGCAACCCTCAACTTCATCAGAAGGGATGCAGATACAAGAGCGGCATAATATAATTGACAAAGTCTCTTAACATCAAACCCAAACCCCTAGTGAGCCTTAGCTCTACTTAAATACCCTAGAGCAAGGAGCCTCAAATCCAGCCCTGGAGGGCCCCGGTCCTGCTGAGTTTAACTCTGATCAAACTCACCTACCTGAAATGTTCCAGTAACTCTGATTGATTAGCTTGATCAGGTGTCTTTGATTAGGGTTGGAGCTAAACTATAAAAGTGTCCCTCCAGGGCTGGATTTAAGCAATTAAGGGAGAGCGCTCACACCCTGCTTGAGCAAAGATACTCCTCCAGGATCCAACAAAGACTCCATTCACTCGTCTAAGTTAGAGTGCTCTAGTAACAAGAAGGAATGCTTTCCAGCACACTACCTCTACTTGTGGATATGGATCATATTAGAGAGCCCTTACATGGTACTCAACCAAAGGGGATAATGCGACCCAACTTCAAGACCCAACAATAGCTGGGGAGGAAGGTAAACTAAGGAAGGGATACAAATTGCACACCATATTTCAGCTCACCCTACTTAACCCCAAGGGGTATCCTTAAGAGCATTCAAGTTGCAAAAAAACTCAGTAATTAGCTCCTCCAAGGTGGAGCCTAAATCCTTGCTCTTACTCAAGAAAGGAAGGCAAACAAGTTCAGGACATATATGCAGTTTGTCCAGAAATTCTCATCATAATGGCTCTAAAAACCCCAAGGGAACCACAGGGGGAGCTTAGGCACTACTGTTAAAGACCTTAATGCCGCTGGGGGAGAGCAGCTCAACACTAACTTAAGTAAAGGCATTCTACTTAAGCCCAGAGCTTGGTCTTTGCTTTTAGCACCAGACCATAGTATGATAGACAGATAACAAGGAGGGACGCCCGCAGGTTTACTTCTCTACTTTCTAGCATTGTCCAATCAGGTCCATAGTAATGACCTTTTCCAAAGGGGATTTACACTATATTGGCAAAAGTTTTGTGATGCCTGATTGTACATGCATGAACTTTAATGCCATCCCATTCTTAATCCGTAGGGTTTAATATGGAGTCGGCCCACCCTTTGCAGCTCTAACAGCTTCAGCTCTTCTGGGAAGGCTTTCCTCAAGGTTTAGGAGTGTGTTTATGGGAATTCTTCTAGAAGCGCATTTGTGAGGTCAGGCACTGATGTTGGACGAGAAGGCCTGGCTCGCAGTCTCCGCTCTAATTCATCCCAAAGGTGTTCTATCGGGATGAGGTCAGGACTCTGTGCAGGCCAGTCCAGTTCCTCCACACCAAACTCGCTCATCCATGTCTTTATGGAGCGACGCTTTGTGCACTGGAGCGCAGTCATGTTGGGACAGGAAGGGGCCATCCTCCATTTTAAGGGTTGTCCCAATACTTTTGGCAATATAGTGTATATCCCTACCTAAAGACTCGACAACAGTTGGGGAGGGAGGTAAATAAAGCAGAGGGAATCTATACGGCCCTATATAACTCCACTCACCTAGCATCAACCTTTAGGGCCATCCAAAAGGGAGATATGTATGCATAGTATGCAATAGAAATCAAGGATGGGTGCTCCACAGGCCGTTTATCTCTACTTGAAAGGTCCTTAAACATTGGTCATATTAGAGAGGCCTATAAAATCATCCATCAAAAGGGGTGAATACATCTTTACCCTTTACTCAGGAAAAAGAGGCAAGCAAGAGCAGGACATAATGCAGTAAACATTCCACAGGCAAACTTCCTTTACTTGTTAGCATTGTCAAACCAGGGATACAGTACAGCACCCATCCAAAGTGGAGCATACATCCCTTCAAAACCCAACAGTATTTGGGGAGGGAGGTAAACAAAGTAGAGGGAATCATACTGCCCTTTGTAACCGTTCGCCCAGCATCAACCTTAAAGGGGTACGTACCAAACAACCCATTCACAGGGAAGTATAATCTAAGCTTCTCACAGCAAATGCTTCACAATTAATGCATTCAGCTGTGTGTGTGTGTGTGTGTGTGTGTGTGTTATCGAGAGAGAATCAAGAAACAACAGAGCCTCTTACCGTGAATGCATCGCCATGAGTACCTCCTGCTCTCTCTTGAGAGCCAAACGTGCTGCATGCAAACACTATATTATAGCAAGCTTAACACAGCTTACCGCGAATGCAACGCAATAAGCACACCCAGCTTTTATCTTACAAAATGGTGGTTCCTGAAGACAGGAAAGCAGATGACGTGTATTACAGGCACACTTTTATACTCACAGGCGACCCTTGTGTTGTGAAGTTCAAACTTTGAAAGGAAACTTACTTGCACAATTACTGATGTATCAAATATCGCTGTAATAATATCTATATTATTTACCATACTTTATGTTGCATGAATTGAACATGTTCCTTCATTATCTGGAACACTGATGGATATTTTAAAGTGCTGACTGTCATTTTGACAGATAACAAATTATATTTCCCTGCGTTAGAAACATTCCAGTAAACACTGCTGATAGGAATTCAAATCGAAAAGGTGAGAAAATTATGTTTAAAGTGAAAAATATGGGAAAGAGCCATGAAGGAGGATTTGGAAAGAAAATGAGAGATTCTAATGCATTCCAGTCAGTTATTCATGGGATGTGACATTAAATAAGGTGAGTAAACCAAAAGAGTACAGTGAAAAAGAGATGTACAGTAACAACCCAGCAGACTGAAAATAACCAAGCATTCAATTATTTGACTTACAGAAAATGGATAGCTCATTCAATCAAAAACGAGGATTATTTATAGCACAGCCGTATTATTTGAGTCATTTTAAGTGAAAGTTCCAAAAATCAGAACTTTTTCAGAAAAAGGGGGATACAGTTCCCATTTATTTTTTATAAACTGCAGAACTACCACAGTAAAAAAATCACAGTAAAAATAGTATTCGGTCTCCACGAATATACTGTAAACTCACACTACATTATTTACTGTGTACAGTTAAGATGAACAGCAAAATCTTCTCAAAGAACACAGTTTCATGCATCATTACTCCACTAATCATGCAGTGCAATTTTCTTGGGAGAGGAGATTTATCTGAAAAGGTCTGTCCACACAATAATGCTTCAGAGAACAAAATACAAAATGTGATGCAGCCATTTAGGACAGAAATTTGATTTTGACTACAAATGCTGCAATACAACATCCTTAGTAAATAAATGCATAGGTCCAGACTGACTGAAATTGAACTGCCTGTTTGGTGTGTATAATCACCTGTGTTGAACAGAAGGGAGTAGATAAAGGTGCCAGGCACCTGTTCAGCAGCCCGTTTGTACCACAGAGGGAAATGATCAGCACTGAACACCGCCTCCTTATCCTCTCCTGTCAGGAAGTCTCTTACAACACACAACACACACATTACCTCATTATTACAGGCTGTTATAAGAAGGATGTTTAGCTGATAATACACTACTCAACATTAAGGGAACACTTAATCATCACATTATAACACCAAGTCAATTAAACTTCAGGGATATCAATCTGTCCAATTAGGAAGCATAATGGATTGTGAATCAGTTTCACCTGCAATTTTTCATTTTTGACAATTGACTGATTTGTGTTTAGTTTTACATTTTGTTAGGGTCCTTGTCACTGTCTATAGTATGAGGCAGTATCAGGCAGTCCTGCTCCTCCAGGATGGCACACCCATACGTGCCATCGCAAGAAGGTTTGGTGTGTCTCCCAGCAAAGTTTCAAGAGCATGGAGGAGATACCGGGAGACAGGCCAGATATCTGAGCAGCAGGACCGATATCTGGAACAGGAGGAGCACTACCAGAGCCCTACAAAATGACCTCCAGCAGGCGACTGGTGTGCATGTTTCTGACCAAACTGTCAGAAACAGACTTCTTGAGGGTGGCATGAGGGCCCGACGTCCTCAAGTGGGACCTGTGCTCACAGCTCAGCAGCAGCTCGATTGGCATTTGCCAGAGAACACCAGAACTGGCAAGTCCGGCATTGGCGCCCTGTTCTCTTCACGGTTGAGAGCAGATTGACACTGAGCACATGTGACAGACGTGAAAGAGTCTGGAGCTGCCGTGGGAACGCTAGGCTGCGTGCATCCAGCATGACCGGTTTGGCGGTGGGTCAGTAATGGTCTGGGGAGGAATATCCTTGGAGGTCGAACAGACGTGCTAGCCAATGGTTCCCTTAGCTACTTTGATGACATTGACTGTCCTCACATTCCCCAGACCTGAATTCAATGAGAACCTCTGGGACATTATGTATCGGAGCGTCTGAAGCTGCCAAGTAGCACTACAGACTGTCCAGGAACTCACTGATGCCCTGACCCAGGTCTGGGAGGAGATCTAGGTCACCATCCACCATCTAATCAGAAGCATGCCCAGACATAGTTGTGAGTGCATACAGGCATTCGGGGGCCATACACACTACTGACTTACATTATGAGTTGCTGTGATGGACTTCATGCAAGTTGGATCAGCCTGTAACTTCAGTTTTTTACATAGATTTTTGGAATTTCGAATCCAGAATTCAGTGTGTTGATAATTTGGGTATTTTGTCACATAATTTTGTTCTTAACAAAATATAGAATGTTTATAAATAAATATTTTCATATGGAATATTTAATTCAAGAGCAGGATCTGCTGCACCTGCTTAAAAAGGGGCATCAAACACAGACTGTTGATGGTGGTTGATGAAAGAGACCACTGTTGTGTTGTCAGTGCTGACCAACACATAGTAGCCCCTCGGTTGTGGGAGGAAGAATCTCAGAGCTAGAAATACTGCCCTCTTTTCCAGACAGATGAGGGACGTCCCGAATGCCACGGGCTGGCTGGCCATTGAGAGCTGCACCCCAGCCTGTGAGAGGCGTCCATTGCAAGTGTCCAAAGCAGGCCACACTTTCCCTCGGATCTGCCGGAGGCTTCAACAATGATTCCGCGTCAGGGCATAGATAGCCTGCTAGCATCTCTTTACCCAGGGCATTGCACTATAAACATACTCGCCCAAGCGGCAGAGGTGATGGTGCGAGCTGAGTATGGGTTCCTCCATGATATCGACACCTCGGTTTGGAGATCAGGAAAAAATGGAAGGCTCCTTGGAGGAGACTGCAGGTGACCTGGGATGAAAGTGCTCATCCAATTTACTACAAGGCACTTCACAGTGTGGATTACGGGTCCGCGTGCAAACAGATTGTGTTGCATGCAGACCTGTAATCCACATAGTGCCTCAGCTAATGTGTGACCCAAGCCGCGCAGCCGCCTGACTTTTCTACTCTCAAGAAGAAACAAAAAAAGGAGTGGAGCCTGAACTAAAAATCAATAGTTTTAATTAATTATTCATTTTAATAATGTGGGGCAGTCGTGGCCTAATGGTTAGAGAGTCAGACTGGCAACCCAAAGGAAATGTATGTGTGCACTCCTAATGTGTGTGCACTTGGATGGGATAAATGCAGAAGACAAATTCTGAGTATCTGTTACCATACTTGGCCTTCACATGTCGCTTAAAACTTAACTTTAATAGGTCTCTAGTTAGATCGGAAAAATTTGCAGAGCGAGCTTTCAGATCCAGAATGGGACTTCGAAGTCAGAGAAAGAGAAAGAGGGACATCACACTGAAATAGGTATGCATCAAGAAACTTGGGATTTCATGATGTATGCATGTCACCTGACCTCCGTCAGCCAATAGAATTGGCATGTTTTCACACATGCTTCAGAAACCGGTCGCACTGGCCTCCTTTAGAGTCAACGCCATGACACTGTGTCAAAGCTCCCTTAAAGGGGAACATAACTTGTTACTGAAAAAGCTGCACTGCTTTGAAAGCAGCAGAGCCATTGACACATATAGAATAGTAGAGAATTTACTATGTAAATATTTACAATTTACTATGTAATATAGACTCATGAGAAGTATGATGAAATTACTGATTGGTCAGTTGGTCTGGCATCACAAACAGGTTTATGCGTGATAGTCCGGTTCGAGTGCCGAGGTAAGCTATCTCCACCCCTTTATCAGAGTTCCTACCAGAACAAAGAGAACCACAGGAAAGACATGAATAATGGAGTGTATAAGGAACCATTTCAAGAATGAAGATTCAGTAACACGTTAGGTAAAGCCATTTATAATGTACAGTATGAATACCTCTATAATGCACTGTACAACAATTCAGTTTAAGTCAACGTGACATAGCATTCACAACCCATTTGATCTCTCTTTGTATATTACAAACGAGGAACTGATTGGATGGTGTAAAGAAGTCATTCCACACTTTATTGGCATAATTTGGCTAAAGGCTGCATTGCCTACAACAGTAGCCTAAAACAAAAGTTAAAACCCTGTTTGGATCTTGGTTAATACTTATTTGTTTATTAACATGATTTGAAAATGGCTGTACAATTCATTGCGTTGTACTGAAAGACTATAAAGATATTTTTTGAATAACATGTACAATAAGACCATAAATGTGTATTAAGAAAGTTTGAGTTGTTCTTACTCTGATTTATTAAGAGCGAGGCTGGTCCAGTACGCTTCCAGTGGTGCCGTGACCACAGCATCAAAGAGAACCTCCTGGATCAGATCCTCATCACCTACCAGAACAATCAAAGGATACTAATCATAAATTACAAACAAAATATATCTCCCCCACACATATAACCTCCATTAAACCTCCATTTTAAACTTAATCCCTGCTATAATGGCGCATGACGAAGGAGGATTCAAATTGAACACACTTTATTAAATCCAAGCTTGAGAACAGGAACACACAACCACATAACAGACAAGACTGGAAAAAAAAAAGAACTGAACAAAACGGGAGTATTTATACCAGAACTAAACGAGGGAACTAATGAGTCAATTAATTGACAACAGTTGAACAGAAAGTTCACGGTTTTGTTTCATATTTATGTTTCATGTTTCCATGGTCTCTTGTCGAGTATTGTTCCCTGTAAACCGCTGTCTGGTGAGTCCATGCTCATGTTTATGCTTAAGTCTACGTTTAGATTATTCCCGCTCATTTGCAGGGTCTGCTTCACACACACCTAGGATTTGGCACAGATTGTATGCCCTTCCTGACACGTTCACCCACAATCCTACAATTTGGCATATCCAATCCACCTATCCTGCATGTCTTTCACTGTGGGGGAAACCGGAGCACCCGGAGGAAACCCACGCTGACACGGGGAGAACATGCAAAAAAATGTCTGGGTTTTTTTCATGCCACATCCACCACACCAGAGTTTCTTCATGTCATGCCTGCCAAGCCAGAGATTGTACACGTCATGCCAGCCACACCAGAGTCACCGGCCAAGATGGCCACTAGGTCTCTGTCTTCAGACAAGATAGTCACTATGTCTGTGTCTTCAGGCAAGATAGTCACTATGTCTGTGTCTTCAGGCAAGACGGTCACTATGTCTGTGTCCTTAGGCAAGATGGCTGCCACGCCTGAGCCCTCAGCCAAGATGGTCACCGAACCAAAGTCTCCAGCTGTCATGGCCGCCACGCCAGAGCCTCGTCATGCCAAGGCCACCATGTTTCCCCTGGATAATTTGGGGGGACTATAGGTACCAAGCTCCAGTGGATGTGAACCAGGTCTCCAGGTAGCACTCAATGGTCCACTGCTCCACAGCCCAGGTCCGCCTCTGCTCCACGGCCCAGGTCCGCCTCTGCTCCACAGCCCAGGTCCGCCTCTGCTCCACAGCCCAGGTCCGCCTCTGCTCCACGGCCCAGGTCCGCCTCTGCTCCACGGCCCAGGTCCGCCTCTGCTCCACAGCCCAGGCCCGCCTCTGCTCCACGGCCCAGGTCCGCCTCTGCTCCACAGCCCAGGTCCGCCTCTGCTCCACAGCCCAGGTCCTCCTCTGCTCCAACAGCCCAGGTCCGCCTCTGCTCCACGGCCCAGGTCCGCCTCTGCTCCACGGCCCAGGTCCGCCTCTGCTCCACGGCCCAGGTCCGCCTCTGCTCCAGCCCAGGCCCGCCTCTGCTCCACAGCCCAGGTCCTCCTCTGCTCCACAGCCCAGGTCCGCCTCTGCTCCACGGCCCAGTCTACTCCACGGCCCAGGTCCGCCTCTGCTCCACGGCCCAGGCCCGCCTCTGCTCCACGGCCCAGGTCCGCCTCTGCTCCACGGCCCAGGTCCGCCTCTGCTCCACGGCCCAGGTCCCTCTGCTCCACGCCCAGGTCCGCCTCTGCTCCACGGCCCAGGTCCGCCTCTGCTCCACAGCCCAGGTCCGCCTCTGCTCCACAGCCCAGGTCCGCCTCTGCTCCACGGCCCAGGTCCGCCTCTGCTCCACAGCCCAGGTCCGCCTCTGCTCCACAGCCCAGGTCCGCCTCTGCTCCACGGCCCAGGTCCGCCTGCTCCACGGCCCAGGTCCGCCTCTGCTCCACAGCCCAGGCCCGCCTCTGCTCCACGGCCCAGGTCCGCCTCTGCTCCACAGCCCAGGTCCGCCTCTGCTCCACAGCCCAGGCCCGCCTCTGCTCCACAGCCCAGGCCCGCCTCTGCTCCACAGCCCAGGCCCGCCTCTGCTCCACAGCCCAGGCCCGCCTCTGCTCCACAGCCCAGGTCCGTGTCTGCTCCATGGCAAAGGTCTGCCTCTGCTCTGCTCCACAGCCTATGCCTGCTACTGCCCCTTGACCCAGGTCCAGTTTCCCTTTATGAGCCTGGCCCCCAATCCCTCCCCCTGGACAACCTTTGCTCCCCCACCCTCCTGGACGTTTTGGGTTTTAGGTGGGTGTTCCATTAGGATGCCAGCCTTTGATGCGGGGATATGTCACAGTTTTGGGTTGTGTGTCATGGTTATGTTTCATGCCTTTTATTTTGAAGTTTACTCAGTCATGTTTCCTAGTTCTTGCCATGTTATTCCCTTTCCGCCATGTGATCATGTATTGTGCTTCCCTTGTCTTATGTGTCATGTTCTTATTGGTTGTTTTAGTTTCTCAGTCCTGTTTTCTCATTGGTTCTGTCTTGATTGTTCACAGATGTTCCTTGTTTGGTCATTAGTTTTTTGTGTATAAATATTTCCATTGTCTCTTGTTGAGTATTGTTCCCTGTAAAGAGTCTATGTCTATGTCAAGTTCATGTAAATGCTCATGTTTAAGCTTAAGTCTACCTTTATGGTTACTTTTCAAGTCAAGTCATGTTTCAAGTTTCAAGTTTAGTTTTCCATGTCTATACTTGTATCTGTTTTCACACCAATAAAATGCACTTCACCATGCTCGCCTCAGAGGAAATGTTACAAACATATAGGTCACAAAGGTAAGTAGGGATCACAAAAATACAATAAAACAAAGCATGTTACACTGTTCTGCTACATTAGAAAAATTATTCAATATTTAGAAGTATGAATTCTAAATAGAACTTAGAATTTTGTATTTCTTTTATTAATTCATTCATTAATACAAAGATTAGTTAAAATAATGATACACATACTTTAAACAACACAAAAACAAAGAAGATTCATCTAAACAAATTTGAGTGTGCATATGCACTCAACTCACACGTCAGATGTGGTTCTCCATTAAAATAGAGCTTAATGGCATCGATCTGAGATAGGAAAAGATGTTCTGGATGTTCCTCTGTGTTACAGTAGGTCCTGAAAAGTCAAACCAATCAGTCACACGCATGCAAACATCATACACATACTGTGGGGACTTCAATAAAGCACTGAATAAAATCTCTAAAGATACTACTGTACCATTCATCTGCTAATACAACATCTGGATGCTCCAAATCATGTAGTCCTGAAACAGAAGAAACACTCATCATGCTTAGTGCTGCTTCAGATTCATATGATATGATTGAGCCACATTTGTTGCTAACATCAACATTGATTCCTATCAGACCAAATATATCTGTTTACCTAACCTACTCCTGAAATGATTGCTGTATAAGAATGTTGTTCAAACCCCCAACCAAAGCCTTAAGACTAAAAACATAGTGGCATGAGGTGTTCTCTCTGTATATGAGGGGTCTCTCTGTATTTGATTTTTAGTGAATTAAAAGTTCATGTTGAAATACTAATGGGGAAAGACCGAGTTCAGTCCTAGGACTTTGACATGTAATCAGCCAGCAGTCATGTTATAAACTGCGAAAACGCAAGCTGATTAACATCTGCAATATTTGTGATTGATCAGGTTTGATGGGCAACAATCACATCATATAACCACAATGTATTGAGCTGTTCGTCATTAAAAAGGAAACTGGCTGGCAAATGATCTCAGTCACCCAGATACTGTTATAAGCATGAGCCCCGTCTGATTGGTCTCGCAGCGTGTTGCAACAATCTATAGAGATATTCTAAATGTTACTCAGAAAACAGGTCACAGGTTTAATTCGTTTGAAGTACTAGTGCTAAATGTTACGCTCTTAGATGTAAGAAAGAAAACGGCTCGGGTTATGTATAAAACCCTTGTTCCCTGAGAAAGGGAACGAGCACTGCGTCGGAACGACGAATTTGGGGGACACTCCCTAAGCAACAGCGTGTCTGAAGTATGAATGAAACTATCCCAATCCTGATTGGTGTTGCGTCATGACGTAGCTGTGACGGCATACCCGGAAGATACATAAGGAGCCGCGATAGTAACGGCAATTATCGCGATGAAGCATGCGCCCAGGCGTGCGAGGTGTGGCGACGCGACGCAGTGCTCGCTTCCTTTCTCAGGGAACAAGGGTTATATACATAACCCGAGCCGTTCCTTCGAGGAACTCACACTGCGCCGAACGACAATTTGGGGAACGAGTACCCACTAGGCCACACCGAGGGTAGCGTCTGCCCTAGTGTGAAGCCGGAGACCGGGCACTAGGACTGGAGCACCCTAGCGCCAGGTGTCGCAGGGAGGTGCAAGCTATAGACAGCTGTACAGAACTCCTGTGCAGACTCCACTTCCCTTCTTCCGCCGTCATGTGAGGCAGAGGATGAAATGCCTGAAGAACCAAAGACCTGACCACACTAGATGGTACCTTGGGCACGTAGCCCACCCTAGGATGTAAGATGGCCTTTATCTCGCCAGGGGCAAACTCCAGGCAAGTCGGCGTAAGCGCCAAGGCCTGAAGGTTTCCCACTCTCCTCAGAGAAGTGATAGCTAAGAGAAAGGCCAACTTAAGGGTCAGGTTCTCTGCCTCAGCTGACTCTAGTGGCTCGAAGGGGGCCTCAGCCAAGCCTTCAAGTACCACTGCCAGATCCCTAGGTTGGAACTCTGGAACGAGCCGCAGGCCTCATCCTCCGAGCCCCACGGAGGAACCGTACAACCAGATGGTGCCTACCCAAAAAGGCCCATCACTCACAGGAGCGTGGAAAGCCCAAAGGCAGCCACGTACACCTTGAGTGTGGACGGGGTAAGACCTGCAGAGAAGCGATTTTGGAGGAACTCCAGCACTGAAGCCACTGGGCAGTTAACTGGGTCCACTTCACGCTCTCTACACTAATTGGAAACACCTTCCACTTCGGGCTGTACACCCTCCTGGTGGAAGGAGCCCTGGAGCTGAGCAAGGTGTTACTCAGAAAACAGAAATTCGTCGCAGCCTCGGCCGCGTCTGAACCATGGCATCCACCCCCAGCGGAGCTGGATGCGTGAGAGAAAACCCCTCGCACATGGCCTCCACCACCTCTGGGTGGAGCCGCCACTCCCCGGGCCTCAGCCCCTGCCTCAACAGGATGTCTGCTCCCTGATCTTGGACCCCCGGGACGTACATTGCCCTGATGGACAACAGTTTCCCTTGGGACCGCAGGAGGATCTGATGCGCCAGTCTACACAGAGGGCGCGACCTCAGACCCCCCTGCCGATTGAGGTACGATACGACAGCTGTGTTGTCTCTTCGTACCAGTACATGGTGACCACGGAGGTCCGGGAAAAAGCTCCTGAGAGCTTTGTAGACCGCCATCATCTCCAGGCAATTTATGTGCCAGGAGGAATGACGGCCCTCCCATGGGCTCTCGAAAGCGCCCGTCCATGACCGCGCTTCAACCAGTAAGGGAGGCGTCTGTTGAAGCGGATTTCCGGCAACAGGACGCTCCCAACACTGGCCCCTGGGACAGAAACCAAGGTTTCTTCCATATGACTAGGGAACGGAAGGCCACTGCGCTGCTACCCTGATCATACAGAATGGATTTCCCCTCAAGGAAAGTCACCTGGTTTACTTCAGATATCAGGACATGGTGGCCGCGGAGGTCCGGGAAAAGCCCTCAGAGCTTTGTAGACCGCCAGCATTTCCAGGCAGTAAATGTGCCAGGAGAAATGCCAGGTCTCCCACAGACCTCTCGCAGCGCCGCCATGACCACGCCCCAGCCAGTGAGGGAGGCATCCGTTGAAACGGTCTTCCGGCAACGTGATGCTCCCAACACTGGCCCCGGGACAGAAACCAAGGTTTCTTCCATATGACTAGGAACGAAGGCATCTGCGCTACCCTGATCATACAGAACGGTTTTCCTCGAGGAAAACCCCTGATTCCCAGCCACCACAGTAAGGGTCTCGTGCAGCAGGCCAAGAGATATTCTGTTGGACGCAGCCGCAATGAGCCCCAGCAGTCCTTAAATCTGCTTCAGAGTGATGCTGTGGCCTAGCTTCACTTTAGAGACCACCGCCCGTATGGACTCGGAGCACGCGGGAGACAATTGTGCCCACAACGTAGAGAATCCCATACGACTCCCGGGAATACTGTTCTCTGAGAAGGCGTCAACACGCTACTGCGTGTAGAGTCTCAAACCCAAGCACTGAGAGCAGCCAAGGACGACACCTCAATGCCGAACTGCTGCTACCACAGAGGGGAAGGGCTAGGCCGTATGGACGAACCCGATATTGGTACGCTTTGCCCCCAAAAGCGAACCTCCGGAACTTCCTGTGACACAGAAGGATGGATGCGTCCTCTTTAGACCCGTCGTGACAGACCAGTCCTCAGACTGGATCTGAATCACAACGGAGGAACTGTAAGCATCTTGAATCTGAATATCCTCAGAGACGATTCAAGTACCTCAGATCTAAAGTTGGACGCAACTCGCCATCCTTCTTAGGAACTATGAAGTACCGGCTGTAGAACCCGGACTCCCTGTCTGGCGGAGGAGCACCTTCTGTGGCCTCCTTACCAACGAGGAGTGGACTTCCTGTTCCATTACCCGAACCTGCCCAGGGACCACTGCCGTCCAGACCACCCCACTGAACTTCGGGGGAAGGAAACTGAACTGCAGTCTGTATCCCCTTTTCTACAGTACGCAGGGCTCACACAGATATATTCAGAGGCATAACCATGCTCCAAGATAATCTGCTAAGGAAACCAGCCTCTTGAGACCGGCCTCGGGTGTCAACCGAGCCTCCTCCCCGACCCCTGAAGCGGCTAACCGGCAGGGTGAAATCGAGGAAGATTTTCGGTGTGCGTACGCGTTTGCTGGACTGCCGCAAGTCTTGCTTGAGGCGGCTTGGTGCAGCACGCTGCGGCGCGGGAAACGATGTGGCCCGAAGCATACTTGATGGCGGGAGCACAGCATCGATTCCCGAAAACTCCACAGGGGAGGCGACCTCGATCGCTCCTACACGGGAGAGGGGGCTGGCCAGCAGGGGCCTCATCTAAGGGAGCAGCTCTACAGGGCCGCAACACTAGGGCGGACACTGGGAATAGCAATTGCCTAAAACTGATGTGTCCAGCAGGCCACAAGGCGGCGAGAACGACATCAACTTCAGGAGGGCTCCACCTTAGATGAATATCCAGACAAGTCAAACACGCTTAGGTGACATGATTAAAGTATCCAACTTATTAAAGTCAGATAACATGACACTCAATTCCTCTGGATTAAATGCCATCATAATCAGCCAACCCGTGCAACCTGGTCTGAATGATAGGCTGAATAAAAATACATCTAACTCCTCAAAGTCAGATATTTTAATTTAATTCCTTGGACAACAACGGCAATTTATGTGCCAGGAGGAATGCCGGGCCTCCCACAGACCTCTCGCAAAGTGGCCGTCCCATGACCGCGCTTCAACCAGTAAGGGAGGCGTCTGTTGAAACGGATTTCCGGCAACAGGACGCTCCCAATACTGGCCCCTGGGACGGAAACCAAGGTTTCTTCCATATGACTAGGGAACGAAGGCATCTGCGCGTTAGCCTGATCATACGGAAAGGATTCCCTCTGGGGGAAAACCCCTTGGTTTTCAGCCACCACTGGAGGGGTCTCATGTATAGCAGGCCAAAAGGTATCACGTTGGACGCTGGTGCCATGTGCCCCAGCACTCTCTGAAAGTGCCTCACAGTGATGCTGTGGCCTAGCCTTACTCCTGAGACCATCGCCAGTATGGTCTCAACTCGCGCGGGAGACAATTGTGCCCGCATCGTTGTCGAGTCCCATACAATTCCCAGGAACGTAGTCCTCTGGGACGGCGTCAACACACTCTTTTTCGTGTTGAGTCTCAGCCCCAAGCACTTTATGTGGGCCAGAACGACATCTCGATGCCGAACTGCCATCTCGTACGACTGGGCCAATATGAACCAGTCGTCGATGTAATTCAGTACACGGATGCCCTGAAGCCTCATTTGAGCCAGAGCTGCATCCATGCACTTTGTGAATGTGCGTGGGGAGAGGGCTAGGCCAAAAGGAAGCACTCGATATTGGTACGCCTCGCCCCCGAAAGCGAACCTCAAGAACTTCCTGTGACATGGAAGGATGGAGATGTGGAAATATGCGTCCTTTAGATCTATCGTGATTTAACCAGTCCTTGGACTGGATCTGACTCACGATCGAGAAAAGCTCCTGGCGGCTTTGTCCCAACCCCTGGAGCAGGCTTCTAACAGCTGGGAACGCTGCCCAGTCCATGGGGCGTGAGCTGCCCAGCCAGCAGGAGGTTCAGCGGAGCAGGGGAGCGAGCTTCTGTGCGGCGTCGGAGTGGCCCGGCGGCACTAGAAAGCCCAGAGGGCCCAGCAACCTGGTTGCTTCCCATGTGCTGAGAGCGCCCGCGCCATGCCTTTGCGGACGCCAGGCTGCGTGCTCCCACTCGGCGCTCCAACCTGGGGAGCATGATGCGCTTGGCTCACAGGGAGGAAGATCCTGGCCGAGGAGGATCGGGAGTGCGCAGCAGTCCCAAAAGCTCTGACAAGCCGCTGTGAACCATGATCTGCGGGCCGCCCCCTCGGCGACCTCGGGTCCAGAACCATGGGGCTCATGCAACTGGCCTCATCAACACGAGCCATGCCTGGCAGCTGGAGCACTGTGTCAGCTGTAATGCTCTGGCGGCTCCTCGAGAGCCGCCGAGCATGCTGGAACACCCAGGCATTGCACACAGCAGGTGTGTATCCGAGCCCGAAATGTAGCGGGACACGGATGCACACACTGCCTGTACTCTCACTCTTTCCATACTCTCACATTCGCAACTTGGACAATACAACAGTAAATAGACAGACAATCACAGAGAGCGCTATGCTGAAGAGCAATAACTGCCGCCATGTTGCGCCGGCTCCCCTTTTATACTTCCGGGTACGCCGTCACAGTGACGTCATCACGCACGCCAATCGGATTGGACTAGTGTTTATTCAGACTTCAGATTCGCTGATGCTTAGGGAGCATCCCCAAATCGTCGTTCCGACGCAGTGTGAGTTCCCTCGAAAGGGGACAAAAGCACCGTGGTAAAACAGTGCTACACGTGTTATCAAGAGAGAAACTCGTAACTTAGAGCGTAAATGGAAACAAACTAATTTAGAGGTCTTTAGAATGGCGTGGAAAGATAGTATGTCACGTTATAAAAAGGCCCTAAAAGCAGCCAGGGCTGAGCATCTCCGCAAACTAATAGAAAATAAGCAAAATAATCCAAGGTTTTTATTTAACACCGTGGCTAGATTAACAAATAAACAAGCATCGCCTGAGCAAAATATTCCGTTACAGTTTAGTAGTAATGATTTTATGAATTTCTTCACTGAGAAAATAGAAAGCATCAGAAACAGAATTGTAAATGTACAACCTTTAATGATGTCTTATGATTCAACCTCAATTATCGCCCCTCAAGAACTACTACACCGCTTTACAACTATAGGACAGGAAGAGCTAAATAAACTTATCATTGCATCTAAACCAACAACATGTTTATTAGATCCAATACCCACTAAACTACTGAAAGAGCTGTTACCTGTAGTGGAAGAGCCTCTTCTCAATATTATTAACTCGTCTTTATCTTTAGGTCATGTTCCAAGAATATTCAAGTTGGCAGTCATAAAACCTCTTATTAAGAAGCCACAATTAGATCATAATAACGTATCAAATTACAGACCCATTTCAAATCTTCCATTTATGTCTAAAATACTAGAAAAAGTTGTGTCTGCTCAATTGTGCTCTTTCTTGCAAGAAAATTATATCTATGAAAAATTTCAATCAGGATTCAGGCCGCATCATAGCACAGAAACTGAACTTGTTAAAATCACAAATGATTTACTTCTAGCTTCTGACCGAGGCTGTATCTCAATACTAGTTCTACTCGATCTTAGTGCTGCGTTCGATACTATAGATCATAAAATACTCTTAGATCGACTTCAAAATTACACTGGTGTTCAGGGACAGGCATTAAACTGGTTTAGATCGTACTTATCAGACCGCTACCATTTTGTCTGTCTAAATGGGGAAAAATCAAAGGTAAGTAGACTATGGGGTGCCGCAAGGATCTGTGTTAGGCCCTCTCCTATTCTCAATATATATGCTGCCACTTGGTAATATTATAAGAAAACATGGAATTAATTTCCACTGTTATGCTGATGACACTCAATTATATATTTCACCACAACCAGATGAAAATGCTAAATTATCTAAACTGACAGCGTGTGTTGAAGATATTAAATACTGGATGATGTGTAATTTTCTGCTATTAAATTCAGATAAAACAGAGGTATTACTTATTGGTCCAAAAAACTGCCCACAAAACCTCTCAAAATACAACTTTAACATGAAAGGACGTCCTGTCACTTTATCCACTACAGTAAAAGACCTGGGTGTTATATTAGACCGCAACTTGTCTTTCGAAAATCATATTTCATATGTTACAAGAACGGCATTTTACCACCTTAGAAACATTGCTAAGCTACGTAACATGCTATCTATTTCTGATGCAGAAAAGTTAGTTCATGCATTCATGACCTCGAGACTAGATTACTGTAATGCTTTATTAGCTGGTTGTCCTGCATCCTCAATAAACAAGCTACAGTTAGTCCAAAACGCAGCTGCTAGAGTTCTTACTAGGTCAAGAAAATATGATCATATAACACCAATTTTATCATCTCTACACTGGTTACCTATTAAGTTCCGTATCAATTACAAAGTATTGCTATTGACCTATAAAGCCCTAAATGGTTTAGCTCCAGTGTATTTAACGGATCTTCTATCGCCCTACAATCCATCGCGCTCTTTAAGATCACTAAACTCGAGGCTTCTGGTCGTTCCTAGGATATCTAAGTCCACTAAAGGAGGGAGGGCATTTTCACATTTAGCTCCTAAACTCTGGAATAGTCTTCCTGATATTGTTCAAAGTTCAGACTCGCTGTCCCAGTTTAAAACTAGATTAAAGACGCATCTCTTTAGCCAAGCATTCACATTATAATTACCTTTTATACTACAGTTAAATTGGATCAAAAGCATTAATATTCTGAACAGCAGCTATGCTAATTATTTCTCATCTGCTTTTCTGTTATTATCTCGGGACACTAGTCCTGAGGTAAAGAGTTGGTCAGCTCCAGTTTGTATCCAGCCTCTCATGGAGACTTCAGATGCCCCAACACCTGTGAAGAGACGACTCAACGCCAGCGCTGTTATGGCCTAAAATAATACATGATTGATTAACTTTTTCTAACATTTTTCAATGTACATTTATGAAATGCACTTTCTGTAAAGCTGCTTTGAAACAATGTGTATTGTGAAAAGCGCTTTACAAATATATTTGAATTGAATTGATCTGAACTTTGAATTCCATTTTCAAAAGTTTTCATTTCAGGCCCCCAAAATTGTTGTATGCCAATGTTTTTAACTAAAGACTTAAATCTTTCTATGCATTTTAGCTGTTCAGTGTCCTGTAAACTGCCCCTTAGTCACTAAGCAACAAGGTACACGTCCAAATGGACCACTAGCATTACACCTTTCGGCCATGCTGGCCCAGAAAACATAGATAATAAACCACATAATAGATCTTTGGAACCACAGCAAAATACACTCACTGGCCACTTTACAGATTCAAGAAGGTGCTGGAAATATTCCCCACAGATTTTGGTCCATATAGACATGACAGCATGACACAGTTGGTACAGATTTGCACATCCATGATCCGAATCTCCTGTTTCACCACATCACACAGATGCTCTATTGGAATGAGACTGTGGAGGTCTTTTGAGTATAGTGAACTCACTCTCATGTTCAAGCCAGTTTGAGATGATCTGATCTTTGTGCAAGCCATTATCCTTGGAAGTAGCCATCAGATGGCCTACTGTCAGCGGGATGGACATGGTCAGCAACAATTCTCTGATAGGTTGTGGCATTTAAATGATGTTTAATTGGTACTAACCCCATGTCTAGATGTTGACTGTTCATCAGCTTGATGCTCCACACGGAACAAAGCGAATGTTTCAAGTCCATTTGTCTTTCTGATTGTAAAGTAAATGAGTAAAGTGCTGTGTCAGAATGGGGCATTAGTATAATATCTGGAATTTGTTGTGTTGTGTCATGTCCAGTGTAGACAGCATCACTGATTATACAGGTTCAGATCAGACGCAATTTTTGCCATTTCCAATGTCAGAAGTTGTGAATGGAACTAATTAACTGTACCACTTTTTCTCCAGCACCAGACAGTAGTCCGATCACTAGTTTAGACACTGGTTGACAGAGAATGCCACGGAGCTGCCGGGCTGTGTTTTTCCTTGCAGACATGTTGTTTAAGAAATTGACCATCTGAATATTGCAGGAGAAATCGAGGCTCATCAGACCAGGCAACATTTTCCATCTTCATTGTCTAGTGTGAGCTTGTTTGAATTGTAGCTCACTGTTCTCAGCTGACAGGAGCATCACCGTGTTCTGCTGCTGTAGCTCATCTGCTTCTTTGGACCTGTTGTGCTTTTGAGAGAAACTCTTCTGCAGACCTGCAGATGCTTATTTGTGTTACTGTGCCTTCTATCAGCTGAACTAGTCTGGTATTCTTCTGACCTCTGCATCCGCTAAGGCATTTTCACCCTCTGGGTACTTTTCAGACAATTCTCTGTAAACTAGAGATGGTTAGGAAAATCCACATAGATCAGCAGTTTCTAAAATTCTCAGACAGCCTTTGCATAAACAACATACATGCACAACACACACACACACCACACCCCCCATTCTGATGGTTTGAATCAGAGCAGATTGTCTGATGTGAATATCTTAAATATTAGTTACCATGATTCTGATAAGATATTTATGTTGAACAACTGCACCCAATAAAGTGCCAGTAAGTGTATATCAAAAGAAATGATTTGAAACAATGAACAAAACTATATGCAGTCATCTAAGAATTTTAAAATGAGTCTTTAAACCACACAGCACACGCACACACACACACACACACACACACGCAACACAGCACACACACACACACACACACACAAAAGCAGAAAGTAAACATTTATTGTAAATGAATCAAAGGAAATGTAGTAGAATATCTTTAAATATATAGGTTTTCAACAGAGATATTTCCAAGAATATTTCAAGTTGGAGTCTCCTGCTGAAATCAAGAAATAAATCATATACTCAAAAATAAAAATAAAATTAGCTGTTTGCTAAATTAAATGAGCTAAAACAAATATAATCTGAGGTTGAAGATAAAAATACCATAAACAAGATCTGATATAAGTAATAAATGGAAATAATCCAAAACCATGTCTTCAAAATTCATGCCTATGGCCTAGCATGACCTGACTGCAATAAAGATAAGCTGGTTTATCTAAGCAATCATTATCAAGACAGACTGTTTGATTATTATGCAAGAAAGAGGACAGAGCAGTGATGAATTCCAGTATCAACATCAAAATAGGTGCAGGGTGGAGAATGGAATCAGGGCTGGACAGGACTGGATCCTCTTCATCCAATATCACTGATTTAAATTATAAATAACTATGAAAATTTAATCTTATGATGAAGAAATTAAAATCAGATAAAAATTTAATATAATACAGAAAAACATCCCAAATCCTCTTCCCACGTCACTCCAATATTACCTCTAAAAACTTCACTCTGGCTAATCTGATGTTCTGTCTCAGAATAAATCAAAAGATCTGTCAACAGAAGATGAAGCATCAATGCAACCAACCACATCATCTATCCCAATTATTCAACATCAAAAATTGAACAAACACCAATATCACTCTCTCCTCCTCATACACCCATCAATGTATAGCTCAACTCCATAATGGTTATGATAAGTATACACCATATCATAATCTCACACTGCACATAAGAGGCAACATACAAGAACTAACTGAACAAGAAAACCAAAACAACAAGTCTCCATATCTATACACAAACTATAAACTTACACAATAACAAACATAAATAATTAAAATTACTGAAACTCACAAAAAGACACAGATAAAACAGAAAATTCTCTGAGGCATCACTATAGTTCTGAGCGACAGAAACTGAGACATATTATACCAACAATTCTTCATTCAGTGACTACCAGTAAAGTTTGGGACCAAAATCATCCAGACACTTTGACCTGAGAATGCTAATGCTAATTTTTTGATAGACTGAACTAAATGAAGCATTGCTTTGACCTAAATATCAATGGTGTTCTTAAATCTAACAGCATTGGTTGATTGTAATCCATTATACACCTTTCCATCAAAGTTATCCGACATTAGCAAGATGAGTTTGTTCTGACACAGTTTGTCTCTGAGTTCTTATCATATTTTATTACCATTTTCTTAATGATAATGTGAGAAAATGATGAAGGTGTCTCAATAAATTTTGGTTTGACTGTATAGCCTATACCTGGGATGGCAAGAGGGTAAGTGAACGATTTCTGGGTGGAGAATCCCTTAAAATATTTGTAAAATAATTAAGTTTCTTAGCTCATGTGGATTTACATTTTCTGATCCTCTGCATATATAAGAAACCGTTTTCCCCTCATGTAATGTAGATCGGAGAGAAATAACCTGGGCAGTGCACAATGATCTGAATATGAATTTCTGGCTATATATGTTGTTTAAAATAATGTTTTTGAGCCGTGCTGGAGTCGGTAGTGTGCAGAAAAGCTGTTCTGAGTCCAGACTTCTGTCTCAATCTGCAGTGTTTCTGTTGTTCTACATGGTTTTATATATGAGGGGGGGCTCACCTGAAGGGAGTTCCTCTGATGTCTGTGTAGTAGTAGTCATTGTGTAGAACAAGCACACGCTTCTGAGACACAGTCATAAACAAACACACAGACACTATAAGAGGATGAAAGAAAAGAGCTTTCTGTGTGTGTGTGTGTGTGTGTGTGTGTGTGTGTGTGTGTGTATAGAGGAGTTCCTTGCCTTTATCCACAGTCTTCTTCACGTTCAGAGAAGCTTCCAGTCTGTCTGTTCACCATGGCATTACGCAACTGGACAACAAAAAACAAATCTCACAATAAAATTGAGAAATCTAAAAACCAAAACAAGATAACTAGATACTGTAATATTTTAATAATAATATGTGTAGACGCAGAACACAAAGGGTGTTTCTAAGTGATTTCTAGGATGGTTGCTTACTAGCCCAAGATATTTGAGTCCCCCCATAAGTCTCTATGATATTCTGATCTCCAGACAAACTTCTTCACATCCATTTCATATTCTGACTTTGGTTAGTCTTAACTCTTAGACCCTGTTTGCATCTAGGATTAAGATCCATATGACAAGTGGTCAGCACTAGAAAAGTTTGACTTTTTGCAGCTTTAAAAGCAAATGAATATCCAATAGAAAGAGAAAACTCAAGTATACTCGATCATCACTTTTTGGCTGAACTGCTGGCTTTTAGAGGGCCAAGTTTTGTTGCAAGTACATGCAAGAGTAAAAGGCATAATGTTTTTTTAACACATTTGCAGCATTTTTTTTTACATCAACTTTGTGCAACTTTATAATTATTTTAACTAAAACACCTCATTCCATTTATCTTTTTATGTAGTGCATTTAGCTGTTTTTAGCTTAGTTCATTATTATGTTTAGTCTACAATTGTGACTTCAGGTCATTCAAAGGTTCACCAATTTTCTTGCAAGTGTATCATGAAAGTTGATCATATTATACAAAATGAATAGGCATTTTAAAGCATGTCATTATATTTTGTCCCCAAACTTCTCTCTACTGTACATTTAGGGTTTGGTGCAACCTATCAAGTTTTGTTTCAAAAAGACTTTGCGAAAATATTACTCATGTTTCAGGAATGAATAAAGGACAAACTCTTTTCTTAATGTTAAATAATAGTTCAATAAGATTCACCAGTTCACATTCTTATATGTGATAAAGGTAAGCGCATTTGGCTTGTTCTGAGACAAAACTCCCTCTTTGACTTTTTAGTTAAGAAAGACTATGATGTTAATATATAATAGAAGAAGAATACATAAAGGTGGAGTAATTATGTGGCTGTGTATATATCCTTGTGTAATTATTAAAACTGTATTTATGAGTTTATATAGAACTAAAGTTACCTCATCCTCCGTGTCTTCCCACTCCACCTCAGACAGATCCACACTGCTGTAGCTGGATTTCCTCCTCTTTTTCCCTTCTACATACTAGAAACACATGACACGGAAACACCAATGATATGTATTAGTGTGATTCTGTAACAAACCCAATATCATCATAATAAAATGTGACAATTCTTACATTCAAAATTAAAAGTAGATTCTGTACATGCCAGTACAACATATAAAACTGTAATGTTTGTCCCACAGAGATCAGACTTTAAAAGCTGTTAGTCCTCCTCTGATAAAACATGAGCTCTCTACCACAGCTTTATTCTGTCATTAGGCTTTTCCTTTAAAAGATAAGCATTCTGTGGATCAGTGTGTGTGTGAGAGAGAGAGACAGGTATAGACTGCCCTCCAGTGGCAGAACGACACTAAAGGAAGAGTCTAGATGCTTATCTTTTTAAATGGGAGAGAATAAAAGAGCTGGCTTTTTCTACTGCAATTTGTAGTTTGGCATGGTGTGTAGATATTGGTGTGTAGACCTGGACATCAGATACATGATTAAATTTCCAAAAAAAAATAAGAAAAGGACAGGAAAGGAATAAAATCCAGGACACTTTTCACTCCAAAAACAGAAGAAAAGTAAATATAATTAAATACAATAAAAGAAATACTAACAAAAGGCAGTACAACAAGTGCTATCACAATACATAAACTAATTACTTTAATTCATTTAAATGTTCACATTACAGTATTGTAATGATATTTATGAATGACATTTACTGGCCTTATACTGTATAGTAATGAGAACGTGTTTCTTTTTGTCAGAGTAATGGCTCTTTAAAAGGGCTTTTTTACATTCCAAAATATATTTTTTCCATTTGATTTTGATAGGATGAAATATGACCTAGATATTCTTCACGGGCTGCTGAAAAATCCATCAATGCTGGTCACCTGCATTATACCAGCTCTAACCAGCATAAACCAGCTCTAACCAGCACTATATCAGCTCTAACCAGCATAAACCAGCTCTAACCAGCACTATATCAGCTCTAACCAGCATAAACCAGCTCTAACCAGCATAAACCAGCTCTAACCAGCACTATATCAGCTCTAACCAGCATAAACCATCTCTAACCAGCACTAAATCAGCTCTTACCAGCTCTAACCAGCATAAACCAGCTCTAACCAGCACTATATCAGCTCTAACAAGCATAAACAAGCTCTAACCAGCATAAACCAGCTCTAACCAGCACTATACCAGCTCTAACTAGCAGAAACCAGATCTAACCAGCACTATATCAGCTCTAACTAGCATAAACCAGCTCTAACCAGCGCTATATCAGCTCTAACCAGAATAAACCAGCTCTAATCAGCTCTAACCAGCATAAACCAGCTCTAACCAGCATGAAACCAGCTCTAACCAGCATGAAACCAGCTCTAACTAGCATAAGCCAGCTCTAACCAGCACTATATCAGCTCTAACCAGCACTATATCAGCTCTAACCAGCATAAACCAGCTCTAACCAGCACTATATCAGCTCTAACCAGCATAAACCAGCTCTAACCAGCATAAACCAGCTCTAACCAGCATAAACCAGCATCATATCAGCTCTAACCAGCATAAACCAGCTCTAACCAGCACTATATCAGCTCGCTCTAACCAGCATAAACCAGCTCTAACCAGCACTATATCAGCTCTAACCAGCATAAACCATCTCTAACCAGCACTATATCACCTCTAACCAGCATAAACCAGCTCTAACCAGCACTATATCAGCTCTTACCAGCTCTAACCAGCATAAACCAGCTCTAACCAGCACTATATCAGCTCTAACCAGCATAAACCATCTCTAACCACTACTATATCAGCTCTAACCAGCATAAACCAGCTCTAACCAGCATAAACCAGCTCTAACCAGCATAAACCAGCTCTAACCAGCATAATATTAGCTCTTACCAGCTCTAACCAGCATAAACCAGCTCTAACCAGCACTATAACAGCTCTAACCAGCATAAACCAACTCTAACCAGCACTATATCAGCTCTAAACAGCATAAACCAGCTCTAACCAGCACTATATCAGCTCTTACCAGCTCTAACCAGCATAAACCAGCTCTAACCAGCACTATATCAGCTCTAACCAGCATAAACCATCTCTAACCAGCACTATATCAGCTCTAACCAGCATAAACCAGCTCTAACCAGCATAAACCAGCTCTAACCAGCATAAACCAGCTCTAACCAGCATAAACCAGCTCTAAACAGCACTATATCAGCTCTAACCAGCATAAACAAGCTCTAACCAGCATAAACCAGCTCTAACCAGCACTATACCAGCTCTAACTAGCAGAAACCAGATCAAACCAGCACTATATCAGCTCTAACTAGCATAAACCAGCTCTAACCAGCACTATATCAGCTCTAACCAGCATAAACCAGCTCTAACCAGCATGAAACCAGCTCTAACCAGCATGAAACCAGCTCTAACTAGCATAAGCCAGCTCTAACCAGCACTATATATGCTCTAACCAGCACTATATCAGCTCTAACCAGCATAAACCAGCTCTAACCAGCACTATGTCAGCTCTAACCAGCATAAACCAGCTCTAACCAGCATAAACCAGCTCTAACCAGCACTATATCAGCTCTAACCAGCATAAACCAGCTCTAACCAGCACTATATCAGCTCTAACCAGCATAAACCATCTCTAACCAGCACTATATCAGCTCTAACCAGCATAAACCAGCTCTAACCAGCATAAACCAGCTCTAACCAGCATAAACCAGCTCTAACCAGCACTATATCAGCTCTAACCAGCTCTAACCAGCATAAACCAGCTCTAACCAGCACTATATCAGCTCTAACCAGCATAAACCAGCTCTAACCAGCACTATATCAGCTCTAACCAGCATAAACCAGCTCTAACCAGCACTATATCAGCTCTAACCAGCATAAACCAGCTCTAACCAGCACTATATCAGCTCTAAGCATAAACCAGCTCTAACCAGCACTATATCAGCTCTTACCAGCATAAACCATCTCTAACCAGCACTATATCAGCTCTAACCAGCATAAACCAGCTCTAACCAGCATAAACCAGCTCTAACCAGCATAAACCAGCTCTAAACAGCACTATATCAGCTCTAACCAGCATAAACAAGCTCTAACCAGCATAAACCAGCTCTAACCAGCACTATACCAGCTCTAACTAGCAGAAACCAGATCAAACCAGCACTATATCAGCTCTAACTAGCATAAACCAGCTCTAACCAGCACTATATCAGCTCTAACCAGCATAAACCAGCTCTAACCAGCATGAAACCAGCTCTAACCAGCATGAAACCAGCTCTAACTAGCATAAGCCAGCTCTAACCAGCACTATATCAGCTCTAACCAGCACTATATCAGCTCTAACCAGCATAAACCAGCTCTAACCAGCACTATATCAGCTCTAACCAGCATAAACCAGCACTATATCAGCTCTAACCAGCATAAACCAGCTCTAACCAGCACTATATCAGCTCTTACCAGCTCTAACCAGCATAAACCAGCTCTAACCAGCACTATATCAGCTCTAACCAGCATAAACCATCTCTAAACAGCACTATATCAGCTCTAACCAGCATAAACCAGCTCTAACCAGCATAAACCAGCTCTAACCAGCATAAACCAGCTCTAACCAGCAGTATATCAGCTCTAACCAGCATAAACAAGCTCTAACCAGCATAAACCAGCTCTAACCAGCACTATACCACCTCTAACTAGCAGAAACCAGATCTAACCAGCACTATATCAGCTCTAACTAGCATAAACCAGCTCTAACCAGCACTATATCAGCTAAAACCAGCATAAACCAGCTCTAACCAGCATAAACCAGCTCTAACCAGCATAAACCAGCTCTAACCAGCACTATATCAGCTCTAACCAGAATAAACCAGCTCTAATCAGCACTATATCAGCTCCAACCAGCATAAACCAGCTCTAACCAGCATGAAACCAGCTCTAACCAGCATAAACCAGCTCTAACTAGCATAAGCCAGCTCTAACCAGCACTATATCAGCTCTAACCAGCATAAACCAGCTCTAACCAGCACTATATCAGCTCTAACCAGCATAAACCAGCTCTAACCAGCATAAACCAGCACTATATCAGCTCTAACCAGCATAAACCAGCTCTAACCAGCATAAACCAGCTCTAACCAACACTATATCAGCTCTAACCAGCATAAACCAGCTCTAACCAGCACTATATCAGCTTTAACTACCATAAACCAGCTCTAACCAGCACTATATCAGCTCTAACTACCATAAACCAGTTCTAACCAGCACTATATCAGCTCTAACTAGCATAAACCAGCTCTAACTAGCACTATATCAGCTCTAACCAGCATAAACCAGCTCTAACCAGCATAAAACAGCACTAACTAGCATAAACCAGCTCTAACCAGCATAAACCAGCTATAACCAGCATAAACCAGCTCTAACCAGCACTATACCAGCTCTAACTAGCAGAAACCAGATCTAACCAGCACTATATGAGCTCTAACTAGCATAAACCAGCTCTAACCAGCACTATATCAGCTATAACCAGCATAAACCAGCTCTAACCAGCATAAACCAGCTCTAACCAGCATAAACCAGCTCTAACCAGCACTATATCAGCTCTAACCAGAATAAACCAGCTCTAACCAGCACTATATCAGCTCTAACCAGCATAAACCAGCTCTAACCAGCATGAAACCAGCTCTAACTAGCATAAGCCAGCTCTAACCAGCACTATATCAGCTCTAACCAGCACTATATCAGCTCTAACCAGCATAAACCAGCTCTAACCAGCACTATATCAGCTCTAACCAGCATAAACCAGCTCTAACCAGCATATCAGCTCTAACCAGCATAAACCAGCTCTAACCAGCACTATATCAGCTCTAACCAGCATAAACCAGCTCTAACCAGCACTATATCAGCTCTAACCAGCATAAACCAGCTCTAACCAGCACTATATCAGCTCTAACCAGCATAAACCAGCTCTAACCAGCATAAACCAGCTCTAACCAGCATAAACCAGCTCTAACCAGCACTATATCAGCTCTAACCAGCATAAACCAGCTCTAACCAGCACTATATCAGCTCTAACCAGCATAAACCAGCTCTAACCAGCACTATATCAGCTCTAACCAGCATAAACCAGCTCTAACCAGCACTATATCAGCTCTAACCAGCATAAACCAGCTCTAACCAGCACTATATCAGCTCTAACCAGCATAAACCAGCTCTAACCAGCACTATATCAGCTCTAACCAGAATAAACCAGCTCTAACCAGCACTATATCAGCTCTAACCAGCATAAACCAGCTCTAACCAGCATAAACCAGCTCTAACCAGCATAAACCAGCTCTAAACAGCACTATATCAGCTCTAACCAGCATAAACAAGCTCTAACCAGCATAAACCAGCTCTAACCAGCACTATACCAGCTCTAACTAGCAGAAACCAGATCTAACCAGCACTATATGAGCTCTAACTAGCATAAACCAGCTCTAACCAGCACTATATCAGCTCTAACCAGCATAAACCAGCTCTAACCAGCATAAACCAGCTCTAACCAGCATAAACCAGCTCTAACCAGCATAAACCAGCTCTAACCAGCACTATATCAGCTCTAACCAGCATAAACAAGCTCTAACCAGCATAAACCAGCTCTAACCAGCATAAACCAGCTCTAACCAGCATAAACCAGCTCTAACCAGCACTATATCAGCTCGCTCTAACCAGCATAAACCAGCTAACCAGCACTATATCAGCTCTAACCAGCATAAACCAGCTCTAACCAGCACTATATCAGCTCTAACCAGCATAAACCAGCTCTAACCAGCATAAACCAGCTCTAACCAGCATAAACCAGCTCTAACCAGCACTATATCAGCTCTAACCAGCATAAACCAGCTCTAACCAGCATAAACCAGCTCTAACCAGCACTATATCAGCTCTAACTAGCATAAACCAGCTCTAACCAGCACTATATCAGCTCTAACTAGCATAAACCAGCTCTAGCACTATATCAGCTCTAACCAGCATAAACCAGCTCTAACCAGCATAAACCAGCTCTAACCAGCATAAACCAGCTCTAACCAGCACCAGCTCTAACCAGCATAAACCAGCTCTAACCAGCACTATATCAGCTCCAACCAGCATAAACCAGCTCTAACCAGCATAAACCAGCTCTAACCAGCATAAACCAGCTCTAACTAGCATAAACCAGCTCTAACCAGCACTATATCAGCTCTAACCAGCATAAACCAGCTCTAACCAGCACTATATCAGCTCTAACCAGCATAAACCAGCTCTAACCAGCATAAACCAGCACTATATCAGCTCTAACCAGCATAAACCAGCTCTAACCAGCATAAACCAGCTCTAACCAACACTATATCAGCTCTAACCAGCATAAACCAGCTCTAACCAGCACTATATCAGCTCTAACTACCATAAACCAGCTCTAACCAGCACTATATCAGCTCTAAACATAAACCAGCTTCTAACCAGCACTATATCAGCTCTAACCAGCATAAACCAGCTCTAACCAGCACTATATCAGCTCTAACCAGCATAAACCAGCTCTAACCAGCATAAACAGCTCTAACTAGCATAAACCAGCTCTAACCAGCATAAACCAGCTCTAACCAGCATAAACCAGCTCTAACCAGCACTATACCAGCTCTAACTAGCAGAAACCAGATCTAACCAGCACTATATCAGCTCTAACCAGCATAAACCAGCTCTAACCAGCACTATATCAGCTCAGCATAAACCAGCTCTAACCAGCATAAACCAGCTCTAACCAGCATAAACCAGCTCTAACCAGCACTATATCAGCTCTAACCAGAATAAACCAGCTCTAACCAGCACTATATCAGCTC
Organism: Gobiocypris rarus; assembly: GCA_023029165.1. NCBI lineage: Eukaryota > Metazoa > Chordata > Actinopteri > Cypriniformes > Gobionidae > Gobiocypris > Gobiocypris rarus. The sequence goes on from CM040928.1 coordinate 39,559,697, forward strand.
TAACCAGCATAAACCAGCTCTAACCAGCACCAGCATAAGCCAGCTCTAACCAGCACTATATCAGCTCTAACCAGCACTATATCAGCTCTAACCAGCATAAACCAGCTCTAACCAGCACTATATCAGCTCTAACCAGCATAAACCAGCTCTAACCAGCATAAACCAGCACTATATCAGCTCTAACCAGCATAAACCAGCTCTAACCAGCATAAACCAGCTCTAACCAACACTATATCAGCTCTAACCAGCATGAAACCAGCTCTAACTAGCATAAGCCAGCTCTAACCAGCACTATATCAGCTCTAACCAGCATAAACCAGCTCTAACCAGCACTATATCAGCTCTAACCAGCATAAACCAGCACTATATCAGCTCTAACCAGCATAAACCAGCTCTAACCAGCATAAACCAGCTCTAACCAACACTATATCAGCTCTAACCAGCATAAACCAGCTCTAACCAGCACTATATCAGCTTTAACTACCATAAACCAGCTCTAACCAGCACTATATCAGCTCTAACTACCATAAACCAGTTCTAACCAGCACTATATCAGCTCTAACTAGCATAAACCAGCTCTAACTAGCACTATATCAGCTCTAACCAGCATAAACCAGCTCTAACCAGCATAAAACAGCACTAACTAGCATAAACCAGCTCTAACCAGCATAAACCAGCTATAACCAGCATAAACCAGCTCTAACCAGCACTATATCAGCTCTAACCAGCATAAACAAGCTCTAACCAGCATAAACCAGCTCTAACCAGCACTATACCAGCTCTAACCAGAATAAACCAGATCTAACCAGCACTATATGAGCTCTAACTAGCATAAACCAGCTCTAACCAGCACTATATCAGCTATAACCAGCATAAACCAGCTCTAACCAGCTCTAACCAGCATAAACCAGCTCTAACCAGCACTATATCAGCTCTAACCAGAATAAACCAGCTCTAACCAGCACTATATCAGCTCTAACCAGCATAAACCAGCTCTAACCAGCATGAAACCAGCTCTAACCAGCATGACACCAGCTCTAACTAGCATAAGCCAGCTCTAACCAGCACTATATCAGCTCTAACCAGCATGAAACCAGCTCTAACTAGCATAAACCAGCTCTAACCAGCATAAACCAGCACTATATCAGCTCTAACCAGCATAAACCAGCTCTAACCAGCATAAACCAGCTCTAACCAACACTATATCAGCTCTAACCAGCATAAACCAGCTCTAACCAGCACTATATCAGCTTTAACTACCATAAACCAGCTCTAACCAGCACTATATCAGCTCTAACTAGCATAAACCAGTTCTAACCAGCACTATATCAGCTCTAACTAGCATAAACCAGCTCTAACCAGCACTATATCAGCTCTAACCAGCATAAACCAGCTCTAACCAGCATAAAACAGCACTAACTAGCATAAACCAGCACTATGCCAGTAATAACTAGCATAACTCCAGCCTTAAAAAAACACTCCAGCGTTTTTAGAAATAGGGCTTATTCAACTTCTTTCCTACATTTAGATATGTGGGCAATTTTTTTTTTCTTAGTGCATGTATTATTTTAGTTTGGCAGGGTCGCCGCTAGCTTAGCTTAGCATAATGAATGGAATCCTATGTTGCCAGCTAGCATGTCCCGAGTAAAAGTGACCCAAAAAACCCCCCACCTAATTACTTCTTGTGGCCTGCGTATTCACAACGAGTACAAAGAGCGATGCAGATTAAGACTAGGCGATTTCCTAGGCAGAAATTGGGACTATATTATGGGGAAGCAGTAGACTATGGGATGCCGCAAGGATCTGTGTTAGGCCCTCTCCTATTCTCAATATATATGCTGCCACTTGTATTAATATTATAAGGAAACATGGAATTAATTTCCACTGTTATGCTGATGACACTCAATTATATATTTCATCACGACCAGATGAAAACGCTAAATTATTTAAACTGACAGCGTGTGTTGAAGATATTAAATACTGGGTGACATGTAATTTTCTGCTATTAAATTCAGATAAAACAGAGGTATTACTTATTGGTCCAAAAAACTGCCCACAAAACCGAAGGATGCCCTGTCACTTTATCCAATACAGTAAAAGACCTGGGTGTTATATTAGACCGCAAGTTGTCTTTCGAAAATCATATTTCATATGTTACAAGAACAGCATTTTTCCACCTTAGAAACATTGCTAAGCTACGTAACATGCTATCTATTTCTGATGCAGAAAGCGTCTGATTACGGATGTAACCCTCGTTCCCTGAGGAGGAGGCGGAGCGTAACGTTAGTGACTAAGAATGGGGTTTCGCAGAAGCCTATCATCTTCGAGCTTAGAAAGCGCCCAATGGCGTGCCAATGCCATGGGGCATGCGAAATTTGCATACATAACTCCGCCTCACCGCGTGAGTATATAAGGAGGTACATGGCAACATTGCATTATGTTACCTGCTTGAGGAGCCAAGACTGAACTCCTGCGTTCCAGGTAGCACGGCTGATGTGGCAACAGGGACGTTACGTCTCCGTTCCCTCCTCAGGGAATGAGGTTACATCCGTAACAGAGCGTTCCTTTCGTTCAGTCACTCTGACGTAGCGTTAGTGACTAGCACGAATGGGGGTCCAATCTAATCCCGCCACTCAGCTGTCTTCCAGTGCCCTGCGTAAGTGTGTGTACCCTGTCGTAAGACTCGTAAGGCGAAGGACTCAACTTATCACAGGAATACCAAGGTACACTGGGAAGCATATTCCAGAGAGAAATACCAAGATGCCTACCCGTAGGGAGGACTTAAAAGTACACATATGACCGCAGAGGGCTGCATATGGGAAACTCTAGGGTACCAGCCGAAGGTGGACTTTTAACCCTAGGGGTGGCAGGGATATGCCAAGAGAAGAAACCCGCTCACTGCGAAGGCTTACGGTGAAATACACGTGTGGGGGTCGCGGAGGAACCATGCACGGGGCACCTGGCGGATACGAGGGTCTGTATCGGCGTAAGCAGTGCTGGAGGAAATCAGGGCTCTCGGGGAGCTCACCTGAGGAAAATCGCACGTATCCAGTCCGAGGAGTGGAATGGCGTGCGAAGACACCTGAGCCTGGCCCATTACCGGCCTCGAGGCGAGTACCTAGTCGGACACTGGCTCCACTCGGAGATAGTAGAATCTGGCGAATGTGTTAGGTGTCGCCCAGCCTGCAGCTCTGCAGATGTCTGTTAGCGGCGCCATGCGCTAAGCCCAAGAGGAGCGACACTCTCGAGTGGAGTGAGCCTGCACCCAAGGGTACATGGTCGACCTTGCTGCTGTTAAGCCAAACAATGGTGTCCACTATCCAGTGAGACAGCCTTTGCTTTGAGAGAGCACTTCCCTTCCGCTCTCCACCATAACAGACAAGAGAGCTGATCTGAGGTCCTGAACACTGCGTCATGTCGTACGTGGCGCGGGCGCGAACTTGACAGAGCAGTACCAAGGCTGGGTCTGCCCCCTCCACGGGCAGCGCTTGCAGGTTCACTACCTGGCTCTCAGAATGGAGTGGTGGGAACCTTGTGCACACATCCAGGCCGAGGTCTCAGGATCACGTGAGAGTTAGCGGCCCGAACTCCAGGCACGCGGCCGTCGGCGAAAATGCCTGCAGGTCGCCGACCCTCTTGACGGAGGCCAATGCTGTCAGCAGAGCCGTCTTCATCGACAGGAACTTAATATCAACCGACCGCAAAGGCTCAAAGGAGGCCTCTGCAGAAACACTTAAAACCACTGAGAGGTCCCAAGAGTGCGAGAGGGAGGCGAGGAGGATTCAGTCTCCTCGCCCCCTCAGGAACCTGATGATCAGGTCGTGCTGACTTACCTTTTGTTCTCAAGAGATGCGTGGTGGGCGAATATTGCGGCCACATAACTTTGAGGGTGGAGGGAGACAGACTTTGCTCAACCCTACTTGGGAGGAGCGAGATCACGGACCCGATCGGGCATTTCCAGGGGTCTTCTTGGCGGGAAGAGCACCAGGTGGCGAAGAGGTTCCACTTCAACGCATAGGCATGCTACAGTGGACTCTGCCCTAGCGGAAGTGATGGTGGCGACCACCGAAGGTGGCAAGCCACTCAAACCTGCCGCGTCCCATCCAGGAGCCACACGTGGAGGCTCCACAGATCGGGACAGCGGGTGCCAAGTGCCCCGTCTCTGAGTGAGGAGGTCTCAGGAGGAATAGGCAGAGGAGGAGCTGTCTGCAGATGTCTGTTAGCGAGGCGCCATGCGCTAAGCCCAAGAGGAGGCGACACTCCGAGTGGAGTGAGCCTGCACCCCAAGGGTACATGGTCGACCTTGCTGCTGTTAAGCCAAACAATGGTGTCCACTATCCAGTGAGACAGCCTTTGCTTTGAGAGAGCACTTCCCTTCCGCTCTCCACCATAACAGACAAAGAGCTGATCTGAGGTCCTGAACACTGCGTCATGTCTACGTAGGCGCGGAGCGCGCGAACTTGACAGAGCAGTACCAAGGCTGGGTCTGCCCCCTCCACGGGCAGCGCTTGCAGGTTCACTACCTGGCTCTCAGAATGGAGTGGTGGGAACCTTGTGCACACATCCAAGCCGAGGTCTCAGGATCATGTGAGAATTAGCCGGCCCGAACTCCAGGCACGCTTCGTCAACCGAAAATGCCTGCAGGTCGCCGACCCTCTTGACGGAGGCCAATGCTGTCAGCAGAGCCGTCTTCATCGACAGGAACTTAATATCAACCGACCGCAAAGGCTCAAAGGGAGGCCTCTGCAGAGCACTTAAAACTACTGAGAGGTCCCAAGAGGGTACGAGAGGAGAGCGAGGAGGATTCAGTCTCTCGCCTCAGGAACCTGATGATCAGGTCGTGCTGACTTACCTTTCTGTTCTCCAAGAGATCGTGGTGGGCAGATATTGCGGCCACATAACTTTGAGGGTGGAGGGAGACAGCCTTCGCTCCAACCCCTCTTGGAGGAACGAGATCACGGACCCGATCGGGCATTTCCAGGGGTCTTCTTGGCGGGAAGAGCACCAGGTGACGAAGAGGTTCCACTTCAACGCATAGGCATGCTGAGTGGACTCTGCCCTAGCGGAAGTGATGGTGGCGACCACCGAAGGTGGCAAGCCACTCAAACCTGCCGCGTCCCATCCAGGAGCCAAACGTGGAGGCTCCACAGATCGGGACGCGGGTGCCAAAGGGTGCCCCGTCTCTGAGTGAGGAGGTCTCAGAGGAATAGGCCTGGGGGAGGGGCTGTCGCAAGGAGTAAGAGTTCGGAGAACCAGGCCCGGCCGTGCCAGTACGGGGCGACCAAAAGGACCTGCTCCTTGTCCTCCCTGATCTTGCACAAGAGTTGTGCGAGTAGGCTCACTGGGGGAACGCAACTTGCGTAGGCCCCGCGGCCAGCTGTGCGCCAGAGCATCCGTGCCGAGCGTGCCCTCGGTCAGGGAATAGAACAGGCTGCAGTGGGAAGAGTCGTGGGAGGCAACAGATCTACCTGCGCGTCCCCGACTGTTCCCAAATCAGCTGGCCGACTGGGAATGGAGTCTCCATTCTCCTGGGAGAGGCTGAAACCGCGGGAGCTCGTCGGCTGCGAGGTTCAGGACTCCCGGAATATGGACAGCACGAAGGGACCTCAGGTGCTTCTGACTCCATAGAACGAGACGGCGGCGAAGTTGAGACATACGGCGGGAGCGTAGACCGCCCTGGTGGTTGATGTACGCTACTACGGCCGTGTTGTCTGTCCGGACAAGCACATGTTGACCCTTCAGCAACGCTCGGAAGCGGTGCAGGGCGAACCGTACTGCCAGCAACTCGAGGCAATTGACATGCAGGAGGCGCTGGGGTCCTGTCGGAGCCCGCGGCTTCTTGTCCTTTGCACATGGCACCCCAACCTGTGGCAAAGGCATCCGCCGACGACAACATGCCTGGAAACTCGTTCTGGCGCCCCGCCCGTAGAAAACTGAGGTTCACCACGGGTGAGCGCCTGTAAGCAGGCCCGAGTCACTTGGACCCAGAGCGCCAGACTGCCATGCCCATCTCGGGACTCGATCGCGAAGCCAATGCTGAAGCGGTCTCATATGAAGCAATCCGAGCGCGCCACCGCGCTGCAGATGCCCATATGCCCCAGGAGCCTCTAAAGCACTCTTGCTTCGATTAACGGAGGCAAGTCAGCATTGATCGCGCTGCGGCTCGCTGGTAAGCTGCACGCACATGGCGACCAGAGTTGAAAACCATACCCTGCACGAAGCAGAGTTGCTCTTCTCCCAGCTGACCTGAAGGCCCAGACGGGCTACGTGCTGGAGCACTAGAACTCCCTGCTCACGAGAGTGACTCAGTCTGAGCCAGTCGCCGAGGCAGTTCAGGATACGAACCCCGTGCTGCCTGAGTGGCGCAAGGGCTGCCTCGACAGACTTCGTAAAGTCACGAGGGGACAGAGCTAGCCCGAATGGGAGGAACGATACTGAAATGTCCGCCGGAGCAGACCTGTAGGAACGGTCTGCGTTGAGGTAGGAGACAAAGAAGTAGGCGTTCTTCAGGTCAATCGCTGCAACCAATCATTCAGGCATTCTAGGCTTCACCCTCATGCATGTGCAAAGGGGCGGCGGCCTGCCCCGTAGCTCTGCAGGACCACACCACCGAAGTAGACGGGTCCTGAGGCTTCAGGAGGGTGCTTAGGATAGCCACGCCACGTCGAAGCACTCCGTGGACACCGTAGTGCGCAACACAGTGCCCAACAGTGGGGGGGACCCCAGTGTACCCTAGGCCATGGCCCCATCGAGGGCAGAGAAGGCAGAGGAGGCCGAGCGGTCACGGGAAGCACGGGACTCCCCGGACCGCGTGACCTCCTTATGCACCTCGGGGCGAAAGGCATTGGGGGCGGGGCCCAACAGCTGTCAGGTGCCGTCCCCAAAAACCAATCGCACAACCACGGGCACTCGTGACAGGGCGGAGTTCCACACCAGCCCGAGGCTCGCAGCTGCCCGAGATAACATGGCTGTCAACTCTGGGTCAGATCAGGCAGCGCTGGCACACCCGGAGGCGGAGCACAGCCTAATCGTCATCCCCAAAGGACTCTAGCCCACCTTGGGATGCGGCGATCTAAATCTCACTGCTATCTGGAGTGTGAACTGCAACGAGGCGTCAGAGACGGGCCACTGTTTCAGAGCGCGCGATGCGAGAGGGGGTGGCCCGAGGAATGAACGCCGGGGTCTTAAACCACAGCACAGCCCTCAGGTCACCCTGGCCACCATCCAAAGTACCACCTCTCTCGGAGACGGTAGATTGGGGTGTGGCAGAGAGGACTCTCTCTCCTCACGGAGATCACGGAGTCTCGACCACAACATCGCGATGGTCACATTCCCGCAGTGGGAACATGACACATCCACAAACACAGCACGAACGTGCTGAAGCCCAAACACATCGAGCAGTGAAAGTGCCCATAGACAGCAATGGATATCGATCGCACCCGGAAGTGCATGGGCGAACCGTCTTGAAAAAGACGTACCACGTGCAAGCTCTTTTTGTGAGAGGAAGCCTCGCAGTCGATGCCGAAGCGCCCAGGGAAACACACACCAGCTGTCAACAGACCACTGCGCAGATCAGCAGGCAGGAAGTATGCGATCACTGGAACGCGCCGCTTCACCAACACCGACTGGAAAGCTGCTGCCTCAAGAAGCTGACGGACTCAGAAGGCTGTAGGAGTGAAGAGGTAGGTTCTCAAAGCAGAAACATAATGCGATGTTGCCAGGTACCTCCTTATATACTCACACAGTGAGGCGGAGTTACGTATGCAAATTCTGCATGCCCCATGGCATTGGCACGCCATTGGGCGTTTTCTAAGCTCAAGATGATAGGCTTCTAAGCGAAACCCCCATTCGTTAGTCACTAACGTTACGTCGTAATGACTGAACGAAAAGGAAAGTTAGTTCATGCATTCATGACCTCGAGACTAGATTACTGTAATGCTTTATTAGCTGGTTGTCCTGCGTCCTCAATAAACAAGCTACAGTTAGTCCAAAACGCAGCTGCTAGAGTTCTTACTAGGTCAAGAAAATATGATCATATAACACCAATTTTATCATCTCTACACTGGTTACCTATTAAGTTCCGTATCAATTACAAAGTATTGCTACTGACCTATAAAGCCCTAAATGGTTTAGCTCCAGTGTATTTAACGGATGTTCTATCGCCCTACAATCCATCGCGCTCTTTAAGATCACTAAACTCGAGGCTTCTGGTCTTTCCTAGGATATCTAAGTCCACTAAAGGAGGGAGGGCATTTTCACATTTAGCTCCTAAACTCTGGAATAGTCTTCCTGATATTGTTCGAGGTTCAGACTCGCTGTCCCAGTTTAAAACTAGATTAAAGACGCATCTCTTTAGCCAAGCATTCACATTATAATTACCTTTTATACTACAGTTAAATCAGATCAAAAGCATTAATATTCTGAACAGCAGCTATGCTAATTATTTCCCATCTGCTTTTCTGTTGTTATATCGGGACACTAGTCCTGAGGTAAATAGTTGGTCAGCTCCAGTTTGTATCCAGCCTCTCATGGAGACTTCAGATGCCCCAACACCTGTGATGAGACGACTCAACGCCTGTGATGAGATGACTCAACGCCAGCGCTGTTATGGCCTAAATTAATACATGATTGATTCACTTTTTCTAACATTTTTCAATGTACATTTATGAAATGCACATTCTGTAAAGCTGCAAAACAATGTGTATTGTGAAAAGCGCTATACAAATATATTTGAATTGAATTGAAGCACAGGCGAAGCACTGCTACTGCAGAGATATCACGCAACACATGAAATACCACAAACTTCCATCAACATACATTTCATGTCAAGTAGCAGTGCTTCGCCTGTGCTTCCCCATAATATAGTCCCAATTTCTGCCTAGGAAATGGCTTAGTCTTAATCTGCATCGCTATTTGAACTCGTTGTGAATACGCAGGCCACAAGAAGTAATTAGGTGAGGTTTTTTTTTTTTGTATCACTTTTACTCGGGACATGCTAGCTGGCAACATAGGATTCCATTTATTATGCTAAGCTAAGCTAGCGGCGACCCTACTAAACTAAAACAATGCATTTGCCCACATATCTAAATGTAGGAAAGAAGTTGAATAATCCCTATTTCTAAAAACGCTGGAGTGTTCCTTTAACCAGCATAAACCAGCTCTAACCAGCATAAACCAGCCTGGTGCATCCAGATGTGGCTTTTTCTGCGGGGAAGATTCATGCATCTGAAAATATATATATCAAAACTTGTGGTGGTCTTGACGGTTTGCATTGCCTTCTTGCTCTAATCCCACTTCTCCCGCACAGGTTTGTTTATTGACACACTTCACACAGCAGTGAGATCATGAAGGAGCTGCTGATGTTCTCATCTCATCATCAGAGGCCGAGCACAGCTGCCGGCTCACAGCACAATGACTCTAACGAGATCAGCCTCAGCATGTGCTTCACTATCATCATCATCATCATCATCACAAGCCATACATTACCAGAGGCTGGAGGTCTGGATGGGTGAGGATGTATCCGTTGTTGGTGATGGCAAAGGCATAACCATGGATTCCCAGCTGTGAACACACACACACACACACACACACACACACACACACACACACACACACACACACACACACACACACACACACACACACACACACACACACTACACTGCACACACACACACACACACACACACACACACACACACACACACACACTGCACAAACCTAGCCCATCACAGGAGACATGCTGCATTTTTACTTTTTCAAAAAACATCACTTAGTGTGATTTATAAGATGTTTTCCTCATGGGGACCAAAAAAATGTCCCCACAAGGACAAAAATTTGGATATTGCCATCTTTGTGGGGACATTTTGTCCCCATACCGTAGGGATTACCAGTCCACACACACACACACACACACACACACACACACACACACACACACACCGCAGAAGCAGCAATCAAATTCAGAACTATACTGTCACATTTTTAAACTAAGCCTTTTTAAAGACCCCAAGAGTTCATGTCATCTATAATCTCAGCTGAAGACTGTGATGTGATTATGTGTTATATTGTATATATTTAATTGAGTCTGTATGGTAATTTTTGGTAGCGTAAAGCACTTTGGTGAACTTGTGTTATCTTTAAATAAATGCTAGCTGATTGAGCAGTAGCATCAACTATTATATGACATATGTTAATACTCAAAACCTTCCGAGAGAGATGCATGATGTGACGCTTTCTCTGACTCGCTCCAGGAGCTGCCGAGCAAGAGCCAGGAATAAGTCAGGAATAGCACGGAGCCTCTCTCTACTGTCAGCGACTCATCATGTTGTGCTGTGCAGTTTCACTGATTATAATGGGTCTTATTGTTTTTTTCTGATCAACTAGAGTGATTTTTTAGGTTACACTTTCTTTCAATGGTCCAATTCAGACATTCTACTAACTAGAAGTAACTTTGCAACTGCATGTCAACTAACTCTCAGAGTATTATTAGACTCTGTTCGGTTAGGGTTAGTGGTATAAGTTGTCATAAGTTAGTGTTAGAAGATATAAAGCAGACAGTCTACTAATAATAATTCATTAAACCGTAAACAGTAAAACCGTCACGGGTTCCACCAAACTCTACCTCACTGTTCACTGGCTTACTTTCACCGAATGGAACGCACAGGATTGTGGGATATTAAAGGCAGTGAAGGATACATCTATGCTGCCATCAAAACTCGATCAGATGAAGGTCTCTCAGGAGACAGGACGTGAAGCTAACATTGGGTTCGGACGTGCCTTGATGCCTTCCTTCCTTGAAGTGCTGATCCTCTGAAGGCAGCATGTCCCAGGTTTCAGACGCAGCCTGTGTATCCTGCCCAGACTATAATCACACACACATGGGGCGTTCTTCCGTACACGTCGCTAACTCAGTTAGCTGGATTGGATAGTTGAAGGTTACGCATGATCTCGGATTGTTTGGTTCTTTGATGCTCATCCTGGACTTGCTGTCATAGCAACAGCTCCGTAAACTTAAACCGGCTCGGGAGCAGCTTATTTCATGTAAACAGGATTAGGTTGCATCTTGAGGTGATACTTAAAATCTGTCCCAGCTACTGCTTCTTTATTACAAGAAGTCCTTACTGAACCAGGGGCAATAATAATTTTATTAAATAATAATAATAATAATATAAAAGTTTATTTGAAAATAATAATTTAAATGTTGTGTAAAAGGTGCTATAGACACAGTCACTTGATTGAGAGATTTATTTGTAATGTAATAATGACTTTATAGTTGTACTGGAGGTTTACACGCATGTTGTGCAGTTACTCTGAGCCGTGCATTAATCTGAGTGATGATGGATATTATGGGATGGCTTGATGCAGCGCAAGAGATGCAGATCATTTGATCTTGACCGTTAAGAAACAAATATGTCTATACTATATGTCTAAATAATAAGATGTACAAATGTACATTTAGATTGTTTATTAATCATTTACTTACACTTTCTAAATGATCTTATGAACCGCTGACAACTCCTAAATAACTGGTTTGTAAATAATCAAATACTTAATTTAGAAATGATAAATTGATCATTAATAAAGTATGAAAATACAATTATTAAACGCATTATAGATATGCTTATAAATCAAGAACAAAGCATTTACATCTGTAGTTATAAACCACTAACTAATGTCTACTAATGCTTTATAAATGATGAATTGACTATTTACTAATGCTTAACTAAAGCTTCATAGCGTGTAGTTATTATAAAGTGTTACCCAACATGGTAGTAAAAATGTAGGGTGTACTATAAAACCGGGAATCTAAATAATTTGGAATCATGTTCATAAAAACAGTGCACATTTAATTTATCTATTATAACTTTTATGTTGGTTTGGCTGTTTCGTTATAAAGGTCCAGAAATTCAAGGTTTTTTTTTTTTTCATTTGTCAAGTTTTTTTTGCCAGGTGTCTTTTTTAATTATGATGTCATCACGTCGTCTTGACGCCAGCCAATCGCTGCACTGCTGATCGTGGTTTCGAGTATCGATGCATCTGTCCTCTTCAGGGAACACAGGAAAGCGCAGTTATCTCAGATAACTCAATCCAGATATTTTAATCCAATCCGCAAATTTGTTTGAAGAACCAAATTAGCCAGAGATCAGTTATCAGTAAAATATCTGGGATCAGTCAAATCATCTCAGATGTGTTAAGTGAGGTACGAAGAACGGACCCCTGTTCCTCATTTCCGGTCAATCATGGACTGCATTTACACCACAATGATATGCTTAAAACTGAGTTTTCTGTGAACTCCAATTGGTCAAAACAATCCCCATTCCACGGATAAAAACAGCTAAGTTCTGCTGCTAGGCCATGAGATAATGATAATAATAATAATGAATTTTATTTGTAATGCACTTTACATTTCTGCAATCTCAAAGTGCTAAGTGAGATAAAACACTATAGACTAAACATGTAATACGCATGTGTGTGACATCATCGTTTTCGTAGATTCGTGTTTTGTAGTTTACAAAGACCATTTTCAAAAACTTGCACTTTTAAGTTTGCATTTTAAGGCCCCTAAAACATTGCTGTCGTGTAAATGAATGGCCAAAACGCATAAAAAGTTTTACATTTTTAGTTGAAACAGTGTTGTGTAAGCAGGCCCTAAGACTCACACACAGCAAACACACAGTTTGTCAGGCCTTTTTACCACAAGGGCTGTGTTTCCCTTACCTGCAGATTACTGACCTGTTTGTCAGTGTTTATTGTGCTCAACCATCTGATACTCACCTGTTGTTTAATGCACAATTCACCTACCATCAGTTGAGTTCATCTTTTATCCCTGTGATTGGAGAGACCACGGGGAGCCGTGGAAGAGGCCAAGAGTGGGATGACCTGACGGAGAAGCGGCGGATGAAGAGCCTTTAGCGGTGCAGTCCATGGCAAAGCTGGAAGACTAAGGTAAAGGAAGACTGGAGGGCTGGACGGTAGAGTAAGAGCAAAAGGCCAAGTTGAGCCCATAGGCTGAGTCATCTAAAGTCTCTGAGGCCACCCTCTGAAAATCTGAGGCCATGGATCTGGGTGCCTGAGGAGAGCTAAATGGATTGAGTGATGAGACAGAGCCAGGGAACTGGATAGGACAAGCAGTGGAGGCAGAGCCAGGAACTGGATAGGACTAGCAGGATGAGGCAGAGCCAGGAACTGGATAGGACTAGCAGTGGAGGCAGAGCCAGGGAACTGGATAGAACTAGCAGTGGAGGCAGAGCCAGGGAACTGGATAGAACTAGCAGTGAGGCAGAGCCAGGGAACTGGATAGAACTAGCAGTGGACGAAGATCCAAGTAACTGGATAGAACTAGCAGTGGACGAAGAGCCAGGGAACTGGATAGAACTAGCAGTGGACGAAGAGCCAGGAACTGGATAGAACTAGCAGTGGAGGCAGAGCCAAGTAACTGGATAGAACTAGCAGTGGAGGCAGAGCCAGGGAACTGGATAGAACTAGCAGTGGAGGCAGAGCCAGGGAACTGGATAGAACTAGCAGTGAGGCAGAGCCAGGGAACTGGATAGAACTAGCAGTGGAGGCAGAGCCAGGAACTGGATAGAACTAGCAGTGGAGGCGAAGATCCAAGTAACTGGATAGAACTAGCAGTGGACGAAGAGCCAGGGAACTGGATAGAACTAGCAGTGGGCGAAGATCCAAGTAACTGGATAGAACTAGCAGTGGACGAAGAGCCAGGGAACTGGATAGAACTAGCAGTGGACGAAGATCCAAGTAACTGGATAGAACTAGCAGTGGACGAAGAGCCAGGGAACTGGATAGAACTAGCAGTGGAGGCAGAGCCAGGGAACTGGATAGAACTAGCAGTGGAGGCAGAGCCAGGGAACTGGATAGAACTAGCAGTGGAGGCAGAGCCAGGGAACTGGATAGAACTAGCAGTGAGGCAGAGCCAGGGAACTGGATAGAACTAGCAGTGGAGGCAGAGCCAGGAACTGGATAGAACTAGCAGTGGAGGCAGAGCCAGGGAACTGGATAGAACTAGCAGTGGAGGCAGAGCCAGGAACTGGATAGAACTAGCAGTGGAGGCAGAGCCAGGGAACTGGATAGAACTAGCAGTGGAGGCAGAGCCAGGGAACTGGATAGAACTAGCAGTGGAGGGACGAAGAGCCAGGGAACTGGATAGAACTAGCAGTGGAGAGCCAGGAACTGGATAGAACTAGCAGTGGAGCGAAGAGCCAGGAACTGGATAGAACTAGCAGTGGACGAAGAGCCAGGGAACTGGATAGAACTAGCAGTGGACGAAGAGCCAGGGAACTGGATAGAACTAGCAGTGGACGAAGAGCCAGGGAACTGGATAGAACTAGCAGTGGACGAAGAGCCAGGGAACTGGATAGAACTAGCAGTGGACGAAGAGCCAGGGAACTGGATAGAACTAGCAGTGGACGAAGAGCCAGGGAACTGGATAGAACTAGCAGTGGACGAAGAGCCAGGGAACTGGATAGAACTAGCAGTGGACGAAGAGCCAGGGAACTGGATAGAACTAGCAGTGGACGAAGAGCCAGGGAACTGGATAGAACTAGCAGTGGAGGCAGAGCCAGGGAACTGGATAGAACTAGCAGTGGACGAAGAGCCAGGGAACTGGATAGAACTAGCAGTGGACGAAGATCCAGTAACTGGATAGAACTAGCAGTGGAGGCAGAGCCAGGGAACTGGATGAAACCAGTGTAGTCAAGGAGCTGTACATAACCAGAGGAGTGAGACGGCATTCTATGGTGAGAGTAAGATCTGTTGACCAATTATTTATCAATTCTTCCCCTACCATTTCTGGGACGGACATGGTACATATCCAATGTACTGGAGAAGCGAGCCTCCCGACTACTTTAGGAGAAGAGCACCAGCCTTCCCACTGCGAAACTCAGAGTCCAAGCAGAGGTAGACAGAAATGCATACAAGCCAGAGATCTAATCATGGGCATCCAGACTTGAACACAACCCCTCATGTGCAAACTCCAAAGGAGAAATACACTGCACACGGTCCCGGGGGATATAGGGATGGTAGATTTTCTTGCAGTTAGTGGCCCTGCTCTCCACGATTCCACTGCCACAATACCAGCCTCTGGAACAGTTTCTTCCTTACTTTGTTGTCTCTGTACTTGTCATCTGCACAATGACAATACAGTTGAATCTAATCTAATGTTGACATGATTGATGTAAAATTAAGGAACTCATTTTTCTACCTACTGGTATTTTGCCTTTATTAACCTGGGAGAGGATATCAGGTTGTTGTAGTCAGGTTTATCTTTCTTTAGTTTACATCTTGTGCTGGTATTTGCTCTTCTTCTCCACTTCACCAATCTATCAAGTAACAAATAATAGTTCCTGTCTATGATACCACTAGTTTAATGACTATTTTAAAAGGAAAGAAAGCACTTTAATACAAACTTACCTGAAACCTGCATTTCAATAGGAAATATGTCAAACACAGAAAGGACAAGTGCAGACGTCAAGCCATTTTGTGAGGTTTTAAATTGAAACTATTTATTTTGTTAATACACATTTATAGTCTTTTCAATTAACCAGGGCACATCATTCTGTATTTAACTCGTCTATGGTTCTAATAAATGGAGAACTATTAGAACTATCTAAGAATTATAGATTGTTTGTGTACCTTGTATTTGGGGATAGCCTTCAGTATTTCCGACACTGGAACATCTGTGCCAACCACTCCAAGAAGAATTCCCTTATTTCTCTTAAAACAATGAACATGAGTGTGTTAGGGACATCTTTTATACACTGGCATATTTCATCTGTCTAGTACAGGGTAACCCAATCCTGTTCCTAGTGATCTATTTACCTGCAGAGTTCAGATCCAACCCTGATCCAACACATTTGTCTGTAATTATCACACAACTAATTAAGTGATCCCGAATATCTTAATTAGTTGATTCAGTTGTGTTTGATCAGGGTTGGAGCCTGTGCTTAATTTGAGCCAGATCCTGCTAATATTTGCTAAATGTCCAAAAGACATTCAAGCATATTTTCTTTTTTCATATCTGCAAGAAAAGCTGATGGTGTTTCTGATAAAAAGAGATCCCGAGAAGATGGAACTGCACCCCTGGACATCTCTAATACTAATCAGGAGAGCGGGAGACCTAGGGAGACCAACAAGAGTTAGATCAGAACTCACTGTAATGAAAAAGGCACCAGTGTTGTCGGTGAGAGAATATCACTGATCAACTGAATGGGCTCAACCTAGCTATATATGCAACAGAATAATACACTAGGCTGTAGTTAGGGCTGTGCAGACATTGTGATTGATGCTTTTATTGTTGTGCCATCACCGTTTAGTGATGTCCTTTTACGTTCTGGGAAAACTGAAGTTGTATGTGTTAGTGTCAGTTATAGCACATTTTAATAGTTGTTTTGGATTTGGGAATTATTACTTTACAAATGATGCACTGGTTGGAGCTGAACTTTGCAGGAAGGTAGATCTACAGGAACAGCATTAGGCACCCTTAATCTAGCATGAGTAGCTTTGCACAGAAACATTCATACTGAGTGAACATAAGGGTCAATGTTTAGCATCACTCACGGTCTCGTTCTTGGTGCTGAACACAGGCATGGCCACAGTAGTCATGAGCACAGGACCCTGAGCATCTTCCAGCTGTACAAATACACAACAACACACAGTTAAGTGGTGGATGAATGCCATTTAAACTGACTTTTAAAATATATATATATATATATATATATATATATATATATATATATATATATATATATATATATATATATATATATATATATATATATATATATATATATATTTACAAAATGTGAAATACACTGCTACAACACTTGTGGCATTAAAAGTGTTACAAAGCTTTCTCCCAATATAAACAGTCACAAATAAAGATTAGACCCTCAGTAAATAATAACTCAAACATATTTCTGTGCCTCACAAAGCTATCATATGGTTTTAGAAAAACCTTGGAATAAACAGTTCATTGTCTTGTTAACGGTTTGTTGTGTTGTCTTTCTAGTTGTTGGTGTTCATTATAAGTAGTGTTATTTCATTCATTCTGCATCACACATCATCTTTTGTATTATACTACACACCTAATCCATGACAGAACCAAGACCTAGATTGGATTATTACAGCAAAGGGATTTAAAACAATGGATATACCTGCTGTCAATCTCATCCTGCTGGATTAGGGGGATTGCTTCCTCGAGGATCACACAAAGGACTTGCTAGATCTGGCGGGCCTCACTCACTACCCCAACCATTCGTTATGCAAATTCTATAACACTAACCTCAATGAGCGATTTAAGGCACGTCTGCCCCTGGATAGTCTTTACCTTTACCACCTGCCTCACTACAGACGACAATGCCAGCCTCACTCCAGACACAGAGCCCACCCAGCCTTTAGCTATGCTCGCCAGAGCCCACAGCTGACCCGGAGCCTGAGCCCGACATGAAAATAGTGCCAGAGCAATTGCCAGAGGCCAAGGCAATCCCGGCGCCTGAGCTCATCGCGGAGTCTGTTCAGGTGAGTGAGCTAGCACCAGCACCTGTCATCCTGAGCATATAAGGAAATATTTGCTGGTCTACAGTCTCCGCTGGTTCTGTCCAGTTCCAAGTCGTCTTCGCTGGTTAAGCCTAGTTCTAAGTCGTCTTCATTGCCATTGAGTCAAACAAGCACCAAGTATTTTTCATCATCTAGCACAAAGTCTCCTTTGTCATCCAGCACCAAATCTCCATTGTCAAGCACCAAGTCTCCTTCATCACAATCAGCTCTGCCCAGCTCCAAGTCTCCTTCGTCGAAGATAGTCTCGCCCAACCTCCCTCTCCCTCCTCCTCTGCCAAAGTCAGTCAGTTCCTCGGCCTCGCCTCCACTGTCTCCCTTCAGCCCCCAGGCTTCTCCTTCAGTGGTTCCACTCAGCTGCTTAGATCTGCCTGGGGCTTCCCAGTCATCAGCTCCGCCTTGGCCTCTGGATCTCTCAGCTCCAACTTGCACCTCCGAGCTCCGAACTCCACCTTGGCCCTCCATCATTGGCTCCACCATGGTCTGTCATCCCTCTGGCTCCACCAGGCTCTCTTGTCCCTCTGGCTCCACCTTGGTCAAATTTTGCTCTGGCTCCGACTTGGACTTCCGAATCATCAGTTGCGCTTGAACCTCCACCCCTCTGGTCCCCTATGGTCATGTCTCCATCTCACTTGGTCGGGCTCCCGACTCCAAACTGGCTCCTCCCTCCATCATCTCCTCCCTGGTTCCTATGGTCATCTTCCTCTGCCCTTCCCTCATCAGTTCGGACTCTAGCACAAGGACGTGGCTTCCGGGGTGTAGGGGCCATAATGTCAGGCTCATGTTTAATTTTTTTGTTCTGTTTAGTTTCTAGTCATGGTTTTCTGTCACCATTTTGTTCTCATTCACTTTTTTTTGTCATGGTTTCTAATTAGTTCTCACCTGTTCCCTGTTCTTTTAATGATCTTCGTCTGTGTATTTAAGCCCTCAGTTTTCCTCAGTTCATTGTCTCAGTTTAATGTGCATTGTTGTGTTGTCTTTCTAGTTGTTGGTGTTTATTAAAAGTAATGTTATTTCATTCATTATGCGTTCATTCATGATAGGTCTTCAATTTGTTAGCGATCACATTGTTAGTCCAAAGCGCAGCTGATTGGTTGCTGTTATTATAGCCTCACCTGTACTAGACTCCTCTGAGTGGAAATGTCAGCTGGAAACTACCTAGGACAGTGTATTTCAGGTTTTGTAAACGCCATCAAGGCAACACTTTTTGTTGCTAGACCCTTTTTTTTTTTTTTTTTACTCAGCTGCCCTAAAATGCGTGATGAACTTAGCTGTCAACATCCTTAAAATCCGTAAATATTATGTGAGCTCATTTTAGACTGATCATGTCTTATTACATTAGACAACTGTATAATATGTAAGGTATAAGTAACAATAATAAAGAAGGCCATTACCAGAAGGTAACACTGCACCTATAAATAGTGGACTCAATCAATACACTACGATAACTTCAGATGAATAATGCAAAATGAGTGAAATTCTCTGAAATAAAACGGTAACGAATCCCGTAACGCAGAGACTCATGTGCAGTCATGCTCAGGTGTGGATGGATGTGGCTCAGCTGCCAGGGACTCTGTGGTTGAGCTGGAGAAGAGCTTCATCATCTGCATCTAAATCAGAAACGTCACAGGCTACTTCTCCCTGATGGCAGCAACACACATGCATATGCACGATTCATGCACAACTGCACATTCACAAACACTCATTTGATGAATTACTGATCTGTAAAATTAGTCATTCTCACAAGAAGTCAGAAGTGGGCTACAGAAGAATCAGCTTAAACTGTGCTATATATGTCCTTCCCTTATTCTCACTGCTCTGCTCTCTCAGTGTCTCTGCAGGAGTAAATGGGCTATAACATGATGAATGATCATGCTGGGTTGTGGTGGAAATTTGGAGGCACAACAATAGCTCAGATTTAGAGAACCCTACACACGTTTAGAGCCTCATCCAAACACTCACGCTAAGAGGTATACTGAATAAAAGTCAGACTGAATTAGACACTAGTCATCAGATATGTCATCCAATGCTTAATATGCATTTAAATCAGAGCAGTTTCAAGTTGTCTCTTGTGTCTTCCACACATATACACAGACTGGCACTAACTGGAATCCATACTACAGAGAAAGCAGACACTCCATATACAGATGACTGTGAAGTCGAGTAAGGCAGTGTGACAGACTACAGAATGCCACCTTCATGAAAAATCAAAAGAGAATGAATATTGTCCAAACTGCACTGCACACAATAGAGAATAACAAAGCAGAGACACTCAATGGGATAATGTGCAATGAAGAAACACCATTAAATCACAATCAAACCTTTACCTTTTGAGCCTGTGGACGCTACAAAGACAAAACACAAATCACCATCAAATGAGTGCACACAGATATTACTGCAGGTCATGTTTTGTAGTGTGTATG
>CM040928.1:39584690-39587190 GCA_023029165.1 Gobiocypris rarus
CAATAAGTGTGAAACATTAACTCAAAGTAGCTTGTCAGTTGATTCAGACCACCAAGGAAGACATTAGACATGCGGAGCGAGGGATGCATTAACAGAGTTACGCATGTAGGGAACAATAAGGAGAGATGAGGGAGATGCACAGAAGAACACCATATTGGCTCACACCGGGATGCCTTTTTACAGAGACAACTTCAGTTTGTGTTTAAACTCCTGCCACCAGCCGCAGTGAAACACTACTGGCTTTGTCTATGTGAGACAAGGATTGTTCCTACATTTAAAGCATTCCAGTCAGCGAGATTTATGCTAGTGGACCCTGCAGACTGGGCCTCCTCTTACCTTTCTGTCAGGCCAGTTGTACATGGCAAAGACAGCGTCATACGTTTCCACGGCTCCATCCGTCACCAACATGATGGCCTGACTGCACACACTGCCTCGGCCCGTCTGATTAAACTGAACACACATACATGTTACATTATAAGACGTTTAATAACCAATACAAAGTGCTAGCTGAGGAGGGGTTAAATACACAGGGTAGTGATTAACTAAACAAGACACAGGTGAAGAACCTAATCAGTAACTATAGCAACTAATGAGAACACAGGGAATTGTAACTATGGAGGGTATGCACGTGACGTCCCCGTTGGCTGGTGCGGTTACAGTAGACTGAGAGGCAGCATTGGTTTTCAGCGTGAATGCCGCACACAAAACCAGGTGGGAGGGGCCAGAGGGTCAGGCGGTCTTGGACTCCCCTGGACATCCCTGTGCCCCCCTCTGGACCGAGGGAGACGTCACAGACTTGATAATAGTGTGTAATTTTTTCACTCAAACCACTGCCGCTTCTGCTACTGATTGCTTTTAGAGGGAAAAGCTGCCTATAACTGCTGGTCTGGGATCTGTTTTCTTTATAACAATAGCATAGCACCAGTGCACAGTTCTGCACGTGTGCATATCCTCTCTAAGTGTAGACATTATGTAAATAAGAGATTCCTTGTGTCGTCAGCGTTACAGAGATTAATATAATGTAACTGTGTGAGATCACGTTCATTGAATGAGTGACAGCTCTTAGTGATTATAAAGGGAGCACTCTTTGCAGACTGTCTAGGCGATATAAAGAAAATAATAAATATGCTTATTATATACTCAGAATTTGAATTAAACTTTTGTTTTCCATTCTTGACAAGCAGCCACATTCTATACACAGGCTCATTCAAATATAAATGCAGGATTTAAAATTACTCTCAAAATTGTGATGACTGACAGTGATTTATATTTATGCATTGTGAGTGAGTGTGGAGTGAGTGAGTGTGTGGAGTGAGTGAGTGAGGAGGAGTGAGGAGTGAGTGTGAGGAGTGAGTGAGGAGTGAGTGAGTGAGTGAGTGAGTGAGTGAGGAGTGAGAGTGTGTGTGTGTGTGAGTGAGGAGTGAGGAGGAGTGAGTGAGTGAGGAGTGAGTGAGGAGTGAGTGAGGAGGAGTGAGTGAGGAGGAGTGAGTGAGGAGGAGTGAGTGAGGAGGAGTGTGTGAGGAGTGAGTGTGTGTGTGGAGTGAGTGAGGAGTGAGGAGTGAGTGAGGAGTGTGGAGTGTGTGAGGAGGAGGAGTGAGGAGGAGTGAGTGAGGAGGAGTGAGTGAGGAGGAGTGTGAGGAGTGTGTGAGTGAGTGAGTGAGTGAGGAGGAGGAGTGAGGAGTGAGTGTGAGTGAGGAGTGGAGTGAGTGAGTGAGTGTGTGAGGAGTGAGGAGGAGTGAGTGAGTGAGTGTGAGGAGTGAGTGAGTGTGTGTGAGTGTGTGAGTGTGAGTGAGGAGTGTGTGAGGAGTGTGTGTGTGGAGGAGGAGTGAGGAGTGAGTGAGGAGGAGGAGTGAGTGAGTGAGTGAGTGAGTGTGAGTGAGGAGGAGTGAGTGTGTGAGTGTGTGGAGGAGTGAGTGAGTGTGAGGAGGAGGAGGAGTGAGTGAGTGAGGAGGAGTGAGGAGGAGTGAGTGAGTGTGTGAGGAGTGAGGAGTGAGTGAGAGGAGTGAGGAGTGAGGAGTGAGTGAGGAGGAGGAGTGAGGAGTGAGTGTGGAGGAGTGAGGAGGAGTGAGTGAGTGAGTGAGGAGTGTGTGTGAGTGTGTGGAGGAGGAGTGTGAGTGAGTGAGTGAGTGAGTGAGTGTGGAGGAGTGAGGAGTGAGTGAGGAGTGTGAGGAGTGAGGAGGAGTGAGGAGGAGTGAGGAGGAGTGTGTGAGTGAGTGAGTGAGGAGGAGGAGGAGTGAGGAGTGAGTGAGGAGGAGGAGTGAGGAGTGAGTGAGTGAGTGTGGAGGAGTGAGGAGGAGGAGTGAGGAGTGAGTGAGGAGTGAGTGAGTGAGGAGTGAGTGAGTGAGGAGGAGTGAGTGAGTGTGTGAGTGAGGAGGAGGTGTGGAGTGAGGAGTGAGGAGGAGTGAGGAGTGTGAGGAGTGAGTGAGTGAGTGAGTGAGGAGTGAGTGTGGAGTGAGGAGTGAGTGAGGAGTGAGTGTGTGTGTGAGGAGTGAGGAGGAGT
>CM040928.1:39592190-39604690 GCA_023029165.1 Gobiocypris rarus
GTGTGTGAGTGTGTGAGGAGTGAGTGAGTGAGTGAGTGAGTGTGTGAGGAGTGAGTGAGTGAGTGAGTGTGTGAGTGAGTGAGGAGTGAGTGAGTGAATGTGTGATTGAGTGAGTGAGTGAGGAGTGAGTGAGTGAGTGAGTGAGTGAGTGGAGTGAGTGAGTGAGTGAGGAGTGAGTGTGTGTGAGTGTGTGAGTGAGTGAGTGAGTGAGTGAGTGAATGTGTGATTGAGTGAGTGATTGAGTGAGTGAGTGAGTGAGTGAGTGTGAGTGAGTGTGTGAGTGAGTGAGTGAGTGAGTGAGTGTGTGAGTGAGTGAGTGAGTGAGTGAGTGTGAGTGAGTGTGTGAGTGAGTGAGTGAGTGTTAGTGAGTGAGTGAGTGAGTGAGTGAGTGAGTGAGTGAGTGAGTGAGTGAGTGTGTGAGTGTGAGTGAGTGACTGAGTGAGTGAGTGAGTGAGTGAGTGAGTGAGTGAGTGAGTGAGTGAGTGTGTGTGAGTGTGTGTGTGAGCGAGCGAGTGAGTGAGTGAGTGTGAGTGAGTGAGTGAGTGAGTGAGTGAGTGGTTGCCGTGACAACGTTCTGAACAGACGCAATAGTTATGAGCTCCTGTTAATTCACAAAAAGTACTGCTGTTGATTGAGGAAAAAACTCAAAAACCTGTGTTTAACCGGTGTTTAACACTTATAGAAGTATAAAACTACAGAAAACGACGCGAGAAACAAAGAAAAACTTCAGTCGCTTCATTGAAAGAGCCGCAACTGCGAGTTCCAGTGTGATCATCAGCGGCCGCGAGAGAGAGAGCGCCGCACACACACAGCTGACCGCGATCACAAGAACAAGAGAGACACACATCAGCACAACACAAAACAGTACGTTTACGAGAAGATTAAGAAGATTTGTGTTATAGTACTATTTGTTTTCATTAATAACAACTGCCGACATCATCCCAACTGTCAATAACGGATTCAGCGGTTGCCATGGAGATCGTTTATCCTGCCGGCATCAAAGGAGATCAAAGAAAAGCGTTCAAACAGTCCGTGTTACATGAACACCCTGAAGCACTTTATGTTGATATGACTTCTCAAAATCAGAAGACTAATCTGATTTTCTATACTGAGAGGAGCCACATATGGAAAAGTGCTATTAGTAACTATTTCCCATACACTAAGAAGAGGGAATCTGTAAAGGTTGCCAGATCAGTGTTTTTGACTCAGCTGAGCACTCCTCACAGCTCCAAACCATCAATCTCTACAACAGTGGGATGGTCTTAATTCAAGGGAACGAAGCTGGTCTCCATGTGTTCGAGAAATCCTTTCCCCGTGTAAAACAGACAGTCCGGGATGAAACAGCTAGCGCCGAGGAGGAATCTGAAGAGGAGGACGCACTGATGCCCTGCTCTCCAGTCAGCACATCTCCTGCTCCATTCCATGAACTGATGATCCAGCAGGACTCACACACATCCGGTTATCTCCGCTGTCTCCCTGAGAAAATGACTCTTCTAGAGATGGAGCTGTCAGAATTAAAACAGCTCATTCTTAGCCGCCCAGATGAGTTCACTATCAAAAATCTCATGGCTGAAATTAAGGATTTGCACAACATCAACATGATAATGAAGACTGAAATGTCAAAAATGAAAGAGGACTCAGTGCAGAGAGAAAGAAAGTTAGAGAGAAACATCCAAGAGTTGAAAGAAAAGCTGGAAGAGCAGAATGCAGTGTGTTTTCAGCCTAAAAACAAGGAAAGTGAATCTCCCAACAACATCAGCACTGAGAGCGATCCCCAGCTCCAGCATGAAGTGCCGTCACACAGCTCTACAGCTGCAGACCTCGCTCACACACCTCCAGCCTCCCACAGGACACCAGTAGTGCTCCTGATGGACTCCATCGGAAAACACATCGAGCCAGAGAAACTGTTCCCCAGACAGAGAGTCCTCGCGCTCCACTGCAGGAACACAGAACGGGCTCATCAGCTGCTCACTACAGATCACCTCGGCAGCCCACAATGCATCATCATCCATTCAGGCACGAATGACCTCCACAGCCTAAAGGAAGGCACAGCCAAGGCTATGTATGAGATGGCAGAGAAAGCCTCGCAGACGTTCCCACTACACGAGTGTTGGTCTCCGCTCTGCTCCCACGGCTCGACGCCCCTCCTCGGTGATCGATCAGATCAATGAAGAGCTCCATCACACCTGCTCCAGTCTGCCCAACGTCCACTTAGTCCCCCACAGCTCTATAAGACCATGGCACCTGCATGACGGTCTCCACCGAACCAGGATGGAGTCAGGCTTTTTGCTAAAGCTATTAAGGATGTTACCCTTGGACGCTTCCCAACACCTGGCTACAGAGGAACTAAAAGAAACCAGATGAGACTGCAGCCGTTGGATCCATCTGGACCTTCATCTCGCTCCAGACCTCCACAAGACCTCCAGAGACGACCCCTGACTTCAAGATGGACTCACAGACAACAAGAGAGACACCTGTACGCTGAAGCCCCCGCCCCAGCCCCGTCCCACCTGTGCCGCCCCAGCAGAGGCGGAGCCACGCCCAGGTAGAGTCTCATCAGCCCTCCTCCTCAGCTCAGGATCTCTCCTCCAGCGATGTGGGGGAAATTAAACAACTGCTGCAGCTCCTGTGCAACAAAATGCTCAACTAACATGCACAAAATCTATTAATACCACAGCTGATGACATAATCTATATAATTGGTTATTTAACAGCCACAACACATTATTACATTGTGATTTATTTATTTATCTATTTATTCATTCATTCATTTTTTAATCCTTATTCATACATAAGATTTATTTATAACTTAATGGGATTTACTACTGTTACACTTGCCCAACTATTACCTATTTTCCTTATTTTATATTACTATCGATTTTTTTATTGTATTATTTATTTTATTTTTTTATTTATTTATTTTTTTTGTGTATTATTTATTTATTATTAATATATTTATTTATTTATTTGTAAAATGTTTTTGGTTTTGCCTTCAGATAAACAGCAGTATTTTAATCTCTGATAAAAAAAAAATGTTAAATCTTAGCTTTTGGAATATTCAGGGTTTGTGCTCTAAAACATTCGGACTGAAAAGCACAAACACAGAATTCCTGAATAGCATCACAAATGTTGACATATTGATCCTAATAGAAACCTGGTGTAGATCCGATGTGTCCACTCAGTGTCCGGCAGGATACTCTGAGATCATCCTGCCCTCCGGGAAACTCAACTCAGTACATCATGGCAGAGATTCTGGAGGATTAGTTATATGGATAAAAAATGATCTTGCCCCTTTTACATCACCAGTACAGCAAGGCAAAAATCACATATGGTTAAAATTGGATAAAAACTTTGGAATTCTGGATAAAGACCTCTTTATCTGTGGAATTTATATCCCTCCATCAGATTCTCCATATTACGACGACGAGATATTTCACATTTTACAGGGAGAAATTAATCAATATCAAACCCAGGGGAGCATTTTACTATGTGGAGATTTAAATGCTCGTACTGGTTTAGAACCAGATTACATTGATGATTCAGGTGATAAACATCTGTTCACACAAATGCCCCGAGATCTCTTTAATACCCTACCCAGAAGAAATAACCAGGATACTGGAGTCAATAGACATGGGAAGGAGGTAGCCTGTCTGTGTCAAACTTTAGGTCTTTATATCCTGAACGGTAGAATCAAAGAAGATTCCTGTGGTCACTTTACCTACAGCTCAAATCTCGGGAACAGTGTTGTAGATTATGCCCTATCAAATCTAAGCCCCTCCAATTTCAGAGCATTTACCATCAAAGCTCAGTCTCCCCTGTCTGATCACAGCCAGATCAATGTTTCCATTAAAGGTGAAAACATCAGACCAAGAGACATGCATAGAAAGCCAATTCATCTCCATAAACTCAACACATCATATAGATGGACTCATAGCACTGCTGAAACGTATATTAATGTATTAAACTCAAGTCAAATAGTCAATTCCATAACAATGTTTACTAATTCAATATATGCCAATAACCGGAAGGGAATTGATTTAGCAATTAAACATATAAATGACATTTTTGAAAATATAGCAAAACAGCTCATTTAAATAAATTGACACCATATAAACACAAAAAATCCACAAAACAAAACCCTTCTGAAAAATGGTTTGACCATGACTGTAAAAGAATTAGACAAGAGCTACGATTCATTTCAAACCAAAAACACAAAGATCCAGTCAATTCTGAGCTACGCTTAAAACACTCAGACCTTCTGAAACAGTACAAACACACACTGAGACAGAAGAAGCTGGATTATTACAACAGCACGCTCAGAAGATTGAACACACAGTTGACCAGGGCCAGTTCTGGAGTATGTGGAACAGTTTAACTGCTACAAAGCCACAAGAACCGCCATACAAGATGGCCAGATTTGGAAAGATTACTTTGAGAACATCTATACCCATCAAACTGACCCTTTAAATAATCCCAACCAATTAAAAATCCTTGAAAAATTAGACACTCTTGAGTCATGCATCAAAAACAACCAAAATCCACTAGATTATCCAATAACCCAACAAGAACTTAGTGGGAAACTGCAATCCTCAAATCTAAGAAATCCTGTGGCCCCGACAACATAAAAACGAGATGCTTAAGATCAGCTCTCCTGAACTTCAGAACGCTTTGCTCAAACTGTTCAACTTGATTCTGACTTCAGGTGTTTTTCCAGAGGTCTGGAATACAGGGCTCATCTCTCCCATCTTTAAAAGTGGAGACAAAACAGATCCTAATAACTACAGAGGAATCTGTGTAACCAGCAATTTGGGAAAAGTATTTTGTTCTATAATCAACTCTCGGATTTCATCCTTCTTAAAGCAGCACAATGTCATCAGCAAATCCCAAATTGCCAAACATCGAACCACTGATCATATTCACACACTACACACATTAATAAACCAACATGTACACCAAAAGAAAGACGGAAAAATATTTGCTTGCTTCGTCGATTTCAGGAAGGCTTTTGATTCCATTTGGCATAAAGGATTGTTTTATAAAATCATTCAAAGTGGTATTGGGGGAAAAACATATGACTTAATTAAAAACATGTATAACAAAAATAAATGTGCAGTAAAAATTGGTCAGCGAAGAACAGAATATTTTTCCCAGCAGCGAGGGGTCAGACAGGGCTGCTGCCTCAGCCCGACTCTATTTAACATGTATATTAATGAGCTGGCAGATCTACTGACCAATCAGAGAGCCCAGGACTACAACTGTTCGACACAGAAGTCAAATATCTACTGTATGCAGACGACTTACTAATTCTGTCTAAAACACCAGAAGGTCTCCAGAACAACTTAGACATCTTAACCAAATACTGCCATGACTGGTCCTTAGAAGTCAACTTCCAAAAAACTAAGGTCATGATATTTCAGAAGAAACCCAGAAATCTGGAACATAAACATATATTTACTGTAAACAACACCACAATTCAACACACTTTACATTATAATTATCTTGGTCTGGTTTTAACACCCACTGGAAACTTTAAATTAGCAATTAAAACATTACTTGCAAAAGCCCGCAGAGCACTGCATGCCATACGATTGAAATTATTCAAAATAAACATCCCCATCAGAATCTGGACAAAGATCTTTGATAGTGTCATTCTGCCCATTGCACTGTATGGAAGTGAGGTCTGGGGTCCAGCGGGAAACTACAGCCATAGGGTCTGGGACAAACACCCTGTGGAAGGTCTCCATGTGGAGTTCTGCAGGAACATCCTCCAGGCCCACAGAAACACTCCTAACAACGCATGCAGGGCGGAGCTGGGCCGATTCCTTAATCTAACGATTAAAAAAGAGCCTTGAAGTTCTGGATCCACCTACACTCAAGTTCTGAAGATGATCTCCATTTTAAAGCCCTAAAAACACAGAAGAGTAATCTTTGTGTAATGGTGTCAGAACTGATGAACCAAGCGCATAACACCACTGCTCCTGTCAAATCTGCAAAAATCAAAGAAATAATGACAAATGAGAGAGAGTCGATCTGCAGCATTGGAAACATCAAACCAAAGAGCAAAGCCGTCCAATGTTACCTGGGACTGAACAGAGAATACAGTCTGGCTAACTATCTGGTCTCGGTCAGGAACACAACACACAGAGCGTTATTAACGGCACAGACTGAGTGACCACACGCTGGCCATAGAAAGAGGTCGGCATAAGAAGACATGGCGGCCTCCAGAAGAGCGATCTGCAGTGAGTGTAGATCAGGAGCAGTGGAGACGGAGGCACACTTCCTCCTCCACTGTGATAAATACACACCGCTGAGAGACTCACTGTACAGTCAAATCCAGCACATTATTCCTGACTTCCAGTCACCCATGATCCTGACAAACTGAAGGTCTTACTCGTGAAGGACCTGCTTCCCTTATATAGCACATCATATCTATAAATGCCACAAATTAAGATGTACTGAGTGAACACATCCAGATCAATAATATTATTAATATATATATTATAATTTATGTATATATAAATATAAATGTGAATGTGTTTTATGCATGTATTGGTTTTGCTTTGTGAAATGCTTTGGCAATATGTACCCATGTATGTCATGCCAATAAAGCAATATGAATTGAATTGAATTGAATTGAGTGAGTGGTGAGTGAGTGAGTGTGACTGGTGGTGAGTGGTGAGTGAGTGGTGAGTGAGTGGTGGTGGTGGTGGTGAGTGAGTGGTGAGTGAGTGGTGAGTGAGTGGTGGTGAGTGGTGAGTGAGTGACTGGTGGTGGTGGTGGTGGAGTGTGAGTGGTGGTGAGTGGTGGTGGAGTGGTGGTGAGTGGTGAGTGGTGGTGGGTGAGTGGTGAGTGGTGAGTGGTGAGTGTGAGTGGTGAGTGAGTGGTGAGTGAGTGAGTGGTGGTGAGTGGTGAGTGAGTGAGTGTGAGTGAGTGAGTGAGTGTGAGTGAGTGAGTGGTGAGTGGTGAGTGAGTGAGTGGGTGTGGTGGTGAGTGAGTGAGTGACTGGTGAGTGAGTGGTGAGTGAGTGAGTGTGAGTGAGTGTGGTGAGTGACTGAGTGAGTGACTGGGTGGTGAGTGAGTGTGAGTGAGTGTGAGTGAGTGAGTGAGTGAGTGAGTGTGGTGGTGACTGGTGAGTGACTGAGTGAGTGAGTGAGTGTGAGTGGTGAGTGTGAGTGAGTGAGTGGTGGTGAGTGTGAGTGAGTGTGAGTGAGTGTGAGTGAGTGACTGGAGTGAGTGACTGGGTGAGTGGTGAGTGTGAGTGAGTGTGGTGAGTGAGGAGTGAGTGAGTGTGAGTGAGTGACTGAGTGAGTGACTGAGTGAGTGAGTGAGTGTGGTGAGTGTGAGGAGTGACTGAGTGAGTGACTGAGTGAGGAGTGAGTGTGAGTGAGTGTGGTGGAGTGAGTGGTGAGTGGTGAGTGAGTGAGTGAGTGAGTGAGTGTGGGAGTGAGTGAGTGGTGAGTGAGTGGAGTGAGTGAGTGAGTGGTGGTGAGTGGTGACTGAGTGGTGACTGGAGTGAGTGAGTGAGTGTGAGTGAGTGTGAGTGGTGGTGGTGGTGGTGAGTGGGAGTGAGTGAGTGTGGTGGTGAGTGGTGAGTGGTGGTGGTGAGTGGTGGTGAGTGAGTGGTGGTGAGTGAGTGTGGTGGTGGTGGTGGTGGGTGGAGTGACTGAGTGGTGGTGGGTGGTGGGTGTGGTGGTGGGTGGTGGTGGTGAGTGGTGAGTGGTGAGTGTGAGGTGTGAGTGGTGGTGGTGGTGGTGAGTGGTGAGTGAGTGGAGTGTGTGGTGAGTGAGTGGTGGTGAGTGAGTGAGTGGAGTGTGTGAGTGAGTGAGTGGTGGAGTGGTGAGTGTGTGAGTGAGTGAGTGTGGTGGTGGTGGTGGTGGTGAGTGAGTGGTGGTGAGTGGTGAGTGTGGTGAGTGTGTGAGTGTGAGTGGTGAGTGGTGGTGGTGAGTGTGTGGTGGTGAGTGAGTGGTGGTGGTGGTGGTGAGTGAGTGGTGGTGGTGGTGGTGGTGGTGAGTGAGTGGTGAGTGTGTGAGTGTGGTGGTGGTGGTGAGTGAGTGTGAGGTGGTGAGGTGAGTGGTGTGTGGTGAGTGGTGGTGGTGAGTGGTGAGTGAGTGAGTGAGTGAGTGAGTGAGTGAGTGAGTGTGAGTGAGTGAGTGAGTGAGTGGTGAGTGTGTGTGTGTGAGTGTGTGAGTGTGTGTGTGGTGGTGGGTGGGTGGTGAGTGGGTGAGTGGTGGTGAGTGAGTGGTGGGTGTGTGAGTGTGAGTGAGTGGAGTGAGTGAGGAGTGTGGTGAGTGTGTGAGTGTGGTGAGTGAGTGAGGAGTGGGTGTGTGAGTGTGAGTGTGTGTGTGAGTGAGTGAGTGGGTGAGTGTGTGTGAGTGAGTGAGTGTGAGTGTGTGTGTGTGTGTGTGTGTGTGTGTGTGTGTGTGTGTGTTAGTGGTGGGTGGAGTGAGTGAGTGTGTGAGTGAGTGGTGGTGGAGTGAGTAAGTGAGTATGTGTGTGTGTGTGAGTGGGTGAGTGAGTGGTGATTGGGTGAGTGGGTGAGTGAGTGAGTGAGTGGTGAGTGAGTGGTGGAGTGGTGGAGTGAGTGAGTGAGTGAGTGAGTGAGTGGTGTGTGTGAGTGAGTGAGTGACTGAGTGTGTGAGTGTGAGTGAGTGAGTGAGTGAGTGTGTGAATGAGTGAGTGAGTGAGTGGTGAGTGAGTGGGAGTGAGTGTGAATGGAGTGAGTGGTGGTGAGGAGGAGGAGTGGTGAGTGAGTGAGTGAGTGAGTGTGAGTGAGTGTGTGAGTGTGTGAGTGTGAGTGAGTGAGTGAGTGTGAGTGAGTGTGTGAGTGTGTGAGTGTGAGTAAGTGAGTGGTGAGTGGTGGAGTGAGGAGTGAGTGAGGTGAGTGAGTGTGTGGAGTGAGTGAGTGTGTGAGTGAGTGAGAGTGAGTGTGAGTGAGTGTGTGAGTGTGAGTGAGTGTGTGTGTGAGCGAGTGAGTGAGTGAGTGAGTGAGCGAGTGAGTGAGTGTGAGTGAGTGTGTGAGTGTGAGTGTGAGTGTGGAGTGGTGAGTGGTGGTGGTGAGTGGTGAGTGAGTGAGTGAGTGAGTGAGTGTGAGTGAGTGAGTGTGTGTGTGAGTGTGTGTGTGAGTGTGAGTGAGTTAGTGAGTGAGTGAGTGAGTGTGTGTGTGTGTGTGAGTGAGTGAGTGACAGAGGTGGAAAGTAACAAATTACATTTACTCGCGTTACTGTAATTGAGTAGTTTTTCTGTGTACTTCTACTTTTTTAAGTAGTTTTAAAAAGCTGTAATTTAACTTTTACTGAAGTACATTTTGATTGAATTATTGTACTTCGCTACATTTTTAACCACATCCGTTACTGAGTAAAAATAAATCATTAATGCAAAGGGGAGGGAAAAAACGCGATCCGGAAACGACTATATTGAATAGAGGGCGCGGGACGCGGAAGAGAACAAGCGCGCAAATATCAGATGGAGACGAACAGACGTCAGTGACGCAGACCCAGCTGAAAGCTAAACGCCGTCGTGAGCCCCTGGACAGGATAGAAATACTTTGGATATTGAAAAAAATAACGTGCTGTTGTCTTGGAGGATATCAAATGTGCACAAAATGTGGATGCAAATGAAGAAACACATAAAACATGTTCGGGCACACATCCCTCTGTGCAGATAAAGGTATGTTTATAACTTAAGGCCGAATTATTTCTGTGACGCAGAGGGAATCCCGGTATCCAGTCATGAACATTACCTTTACATTATAACGTAGGATTCACGTCATATACACAAACTGATGGATGAACGAATAACTCGAAATAATAAATCAAATCGCGACATGGTCTGTAAATATTAAAGCACAAAACATTGCTATATGAATATATGATCTGCTTGTTCTGTCTCTGTGAATGAGCTGCTCCGTCTACTACATACAGGACTCTATTATTCTTAAACATTTTAATGAATTAATAATAAAATTAAGTTGTTAATCTAATTCATAATCATTTATTGAATTTAGTTTATTAGACATATTTTATTGATTTTTTTATAAACAAAACAAACAAATGGTTTTAAGTTTGTTATGATAAAGCATTTGTTCAACCAAAAAAAAAAAAAAAAAAAGACCATTCATCTTCATTCATTTAACATAATTTTAACTAACCATAATTTAATAATTGGTACAGTTTATTTATTAAATAATTGTTTAATACCATGATGTTTTCTGAGATAGTTGTCATTTCGTGAAAATCTCATTCTATCACAACCCTACAGGGGAGAGTCCCGCACCCCCACTGTTAAAAAAAGTAAATAAGTAACTTTTACTCTGAGTACATAAATGAGCTACTATTTACTTTTACTTGAGTAGAATATTTTGTTACTCTTTCCACCTCTGGTGAGTGAGTGAGTGAGTGAGTGAGTGTGTGAGTGAGTGTGTGAGTGAGTGAGTGAGTGAGTGAGTGAGTGAGTGGTGAGTGAGTGTGTGAGTGAGTGTGGTGAGTGTGTGTGTGAGTGAGTGAGTGGTGGTGGTGAGTGAGTGAGTGTGTGAGTGAGTGTGTGAGTGAGTGTGGGTGGTGGTGGTGGAGTGTGTGAGTGTGTGAGTGGTGGTGGTGAGTGGTGGGTGAGTGAGTGAGTGTGTGAGTGAGTGTGTGAGTGAGTGTGTGTGTGAGTGGTGGTGAGTGGTGAGTGGTGGTGAGTGGTGGTGGTGAGTGGTGAGTGAGGTGAGTGAGTGTGGTGGTGAGTGAGGGTGGTGGTGAGTGGTGGTGAGTGGTGGTGGTGGTGGTGAGTGGTGGTGAGTGAGTGGTGGAGTGAGTGAGTGTGTGGTGAGTGTGTGAGTGGGTGGAGTGGTGGTGGTGAGTGAGTGTGTGGTGAGTGTGTGAGTGAGTGTGTGTGTGGTGGGTGAGTGAGTGGTGGTGGTGAGTGGTGAGTGAGTGAGTGAGTGTGAGTGAGTGTGAGTGAGTGTGTGTGGAGTGAGTGTGTGTGGTGGTGGTGGGTGGGTGGTGAGTGGGTGGTGAGTGTGTGTGTGAGTGAGTGGGTGAGTGAGTGTGTGAGTGAGTGTGTGGTGGTGAGTGTGTGAGTGAGTGTGTGTGTGGTGAGTGTGTGTGGTGGGTGTGTGAGTGTGGTGAGTGTGTGAGTGTGGTGGAGTGTGAGTGAGTGTGTGTGGTGGAGTGTGTGGTGGTGGTGGTGGAGTGGGTGGGTGGTGAGTGGTGGAGTGAGTGGTGAGTGAGTGTGGTGAGTGTGAGTGTGTGAGTGGTGGTGAGTGAGTGAGTGAGTGAGTGGAGGAGTGGTGAGTGGTGAGTGGAGTGAGTGAGTGGTGAGTGTGTGAGTGAGTGTGTGAGTGAGTGTGTGTGTGAGTGAGTGTGTGTGGTGTGTGTGTGAGTGGTGAGTGAGTGTGTGAGTGTGTGTGAGGTGGGTGGTGAGTGGTGGGTGGAGTGGTGGAGTGAGTGGTGGAGTGAGTGAGTGGTGAGGAGTGAGTAAGTGATTGAGTGGTGAGTGGTGGTGAGTGGTGAGTGGTGAGTGAGTGGTGAGTGAGTGAGTGAGGAGAGTGCGTGGTGAGTGAGTGGTGAGTGGGTGGTGAGTGGTGAGTGAGTGTGAGTGTGTGAGTGTGGTGGAGTGAGTGAGTGGGTGGAGTGAGGAGTGAGTGAGTGAGTGTGAGTGTGTGAGTGAGTGTGTGAGTGAGTGGGTGAGGTGAGTGAGTGTGAGTGTGTGAGGAGTGGTGAGTGAGTGGTGGGTGGTGAGTGGTGGAGTGAGTGAGTGAGTGAGTGAGTGTGTGAGTGAGTGTGAGTGAGTGTGAGTGAGTGTGTGAGTGAGTGTGTGTGAGTGAGTGAGTGAGTGTGTGAGTGTGGTGGAGTGGTGAGGAGTGAGTGAGTGAGTGTGAGTGAGTGAGTGAGTGAGTGAGTGAGTGTGTGTGTGTGTGAGTGAGTGTGTGTGAGTGTGAGTGTGAGTGAGTGAGTGAGTGTGTGTGAGTGTGTGAGTGAGTGAGTGTGTGTGAGTGTGAGTGAGTGAGTGAGTGTGTGTGAGTGTGAGTGAGTGAGTGAGTGAGTGAGTGAGTGAGTGAGTGAGTGTGAGTGAGTGAGTGTGTGAGTGACTGTGTGTGAAGGAGTGTGAGTGAGTGAGTGAGTTAGTGAGTGAGTGACTGTGTGAGTGACTGTGTGTGAGTGTGAGTGTGAGTGTGAGTGTAAGGGAGTGAGTGTGAGTGAGTGAGTGAGTGAGTGAGTGAGTGAGTGAGTGTGAGTGTGAGTGTGAGTGAGTGAGTGAGTGAGTGAGTGAGTGAGTGAGTGAGTGAGTGTGAGTGAGTGTGAGTGAGTGTGTGAGTGAGTGTGTGTGAGTGTGAGTGAGTGAGTGAGTGTGTGAGTGTGAGTGTGAGTGTGAGTGAGTGAGTGAGTGAGTGAGTGAGTGAGTGAGTGAGTGAGTGAGTGAGTGTGAGTGTGAGTGTGAGTGAGTGGTGGTGAGTGGTGGAGTGAGTGAGTGAGTGAGTGAGTGAGTGTGAGTGTGAGTGTGAGTGTGAGTGAGTGAGTG
>CM040928.1:39607190-39664690 GCA_023029165.1 Gobiocypris rarus
TTGAAAAGTAAAATGCAGAATGTCTCCTGTGATGGGTAGGTTTAGGGGCAAGGCAGTGTAGGGGATAGAAAAATACGGTTTGTACAGTATAAAATGCATTACGCCTATGGAATGTCCCCATAAAACATGGAAACACAACATGTGTGTGTGTGTGTGTGTGTGTGTGTGTGTGAGTGTGTGTGTGTGTGTGTGTGTGTGTGAGTGTGAGTGTGTGTGAGTGTGTGTGTGTGAGTGTGAGTGTGTGTGTGTGTGAGTGTGTGTGTGAGCTCACATTACTGAGAAGTTCGAAGGCTTCAGTCAGAGCCACGTCCAGCATGCCGATTCCTTTAGCAAAGAGCTTATCAAGACGCTGACGGAAATGCTGTGGAGAAAAACATTCAAAACATGAATCCTCTGCTTTTCATTTGACTCTCAGATTGATGTCATAGATCTCCTGCATCTGCTGTAAAAGCCAATTTTATCCAGACAAGATTCAAAGTGCTGGTTATAAGTCAATAATAAAAATGGATGTCTGTAGGTTTTCTTCCAGCTGGTTCTCGTTTCTAGCCGGTCTGCCTCTGGCATCGAGCGTTGTGTTGCCCTCTGGACTCTGCTCATCTGACCCCTGTGGTGTGGAGCCTAGACTCTCTCATGCTTCCTCTGTCCTCTCGCTGCCGGAGCCTGGACTGAGTTTATTATGCCCTTCCACTCACGGCCTTCAGAAAAGCTATTTTGAGTTTATCCAGTTACTGAGTCCTCTTTGCCAAATCTGACAAGTTCACAAGTAGGGCTCACACAAAACTATTAGTTGTGGTTTATATTCAGGTACAACAGAAAATGCACTTACATCTTTGTTGGTGATGTCAGCCTGAACCAATGTTCCATTCAGACACGGCTCCACGTAATGCAGCTCCTCGTTGTACTGCCACACACAATATATGCATCGCGTGAGACCATTGTGGCTAATGTTTTGCATTACCAGATTATGATCCACAAATAATTGTAAAGATATTGTGTAATGTGAGAATATGTTTGTTTTTGGTCAATGTGTAAGGGATAATCCACGACTAGCTGTGCATCAAATGATTTAAATGCATGATGGGGCGGCAAAGAACGGGCCATGAACGAGGGGGACTATCCCAAGATCAACTGGGCCATGAGAACAGAGCGAGTGTTAAAGAGTCACCGCTGCACAGCACACGTCTCTCCAGCTCCACAGACGACTTTAAGAGCACCTACTATGCAAAATCAGTAATAGGTGGACATAAATGTGTGTTGGCAATCGGTGAACACAATCACCCTACAATGATACAAATCCACACACTCCTTTCTTTTTAAAATCCCCATTAAACCAAAAGTCTCATTAGACGTGCCCCATGTTTTGATTCTCTGAGCAGTGTGATGTCATACTGCTCAGGCTCCGCCCACAGCCGCTGACTGACAGCCCTGCATTACCATAGTGTCCGCCCTCAGCGATTTGCACGCTATGCGCCATTTTCTCCGCGCTCGAGCTGCTGTAGCGACACCATATCTCATATGCAATCCCAGTCGGATGTAAGAATATGATCTTCTCCCAGCATCTGAGCCACTGAGGACGCTGTGTGTGCTGATGATAATTATGGATAAGACTTTAATGCTCACTCGTGTGTATTATTCAGCTCTTCAGATATTCTAGAGTAAAACGGACACTTCATCTTTTGTGTGATGAGCATAAAACTCGTCAGTAAAGTTTTGGCCATCATTCAGACAGGGTCCACTACAGCAGGCTTGATCTAAAAGTGGATAAAAGCAGGATGACAACTTATTTATAACCGTAATTAAACTAAACTAACTTGTTCTATACCTTGTTCTTGTTCATTCCGTGAGATGAGAGCCTGACACCGGAGCATGAGCTCTTGAAGCTCCGCCCTCTTCTAGAAAGGGGCCGGGGAGCAGCAGCTCATTTGCATTTAAAGGGTCCCAGACAAAAATTTTACGCAATTTTAACATGCTATAAATAATGATCTGTGGGGTATTTTGAGCTAAACTCCACACACACACACTCTGGGGACATCAGAGACTTATTTTATATCCTGTAAAAAGGGGCATAATAGTGATAAAATGCAGCTAATATGATATTTTGATATTGATCTAAACTCACAGCAATTATGTTAAAAAAGTCGTCATCGCCAAGTGTATCCAATATGGAGGAGACGGTCTGTCTAGCTATGGTCAGCCGTAGCCCCTTCATACTGCCACTCACATCCACCAAAATGACCACATCTTTAGGAGACGTCGCTGCCTGGATATACCTGGGAAGACAGAGATGTATGACAATTATGTTGACAATCTTAGTTGGGAAAAGTTTATACCAAATTGTCATATTTAAGGGATTAAGGGCCCTATCATACAGCCGGTGCAATGTGATGCAAGACGCGACACAAGTGTGCTTTGCTAGTTTCAGCCCGACACAGTTCTCATGTTCACGCCCAGCTCCATGGTAACACACACACTCACACACACACACACACACACACACACACACACACACACACACACACACACACACACACACACACACACACACACACACACACACACACACACACACACACACACACACACACACACACACAGGAGAAGCGTTCAGTCTCTCCTCATGTCAATAGTGAATCCGCTCATGGTGGAGCACAACTGGCTTTTAAAGGGAAAGGGAGATGAGACTCTGATTGGTTTATTGCTCGTTACGCCCAAAACACACCCATGACTCATTAAGAGACGAGGGACGACCCTTTTGGAAATTTTCAGTCGTTAAATTAGCAAAAGTGGATTCGGACACGTCCTAAGCGCACCTGCACTGTGAGCTTCAGGCCATGAGCTCAGATCAGTAAAATAGGGCCCCAAGTGGTAAAAAGATATGGACTGGCACTTTAGCCCCTTTTCCACCGTCGGGCAGAGCGCTTCTAATAACAGTAAGGAATGGTTCCAGGTATATTTCCCTTTGAGCCTCAGCACGCGTGGCTAACCGCGTTGAATCGTGCTGGTAGAGTGTGTGTAGGGACTCAGCATTGGTCACCTTTCTGTTTGCCTGGCTTCCAGTTTCTCTGTATACTGTAAAAATAAAGGAAATATCGGATCATCCTCCAATGCAATGACAATAGCAGCTGGGCCGGATCGGCTTGAAATGGAACAATTAAGCAAAGAGAACGGTTTGGCCCGACGGTGGAAAAGCAGATTTTGTTACAATACATTTAAATCCATAAGTCTGTTTACGGATAAGAGGTATACATCCTCAGCTTTGTGTTAACAGGCCTTCCCTGAGGGGGGAAAAAAATCACTTACCATTTGCGATTTCGACAGTCAAATTCTAGAACCCCATGTTCATCAGGTGTCCACTTTATACCTGTGAAGGGAGAAGATCGTCTACATTACCCGACTGCCACATACAACTGCTAGATATGCCCGTTCTCTCAGCTTAACAACTGCATCTGCCCAATAAACAAGCAGAGTAGGAGACAGAACACTGTATCCCAAAATAAAAAGCTCATGACTTGACCTTCCATGAGAAATGAATCAGAAGCAATATCAATCATAATCTTAATCAACTTCCTGGCTCATTATTTGACTGAACTGATGAAAGTCCAATGTCAACTAAATGAAAACGTAATGCATTTAATTCTGGGATAATAACTGGACTGTATACAGATCTAGGCTGGTGAGAGAAAGAGCCATTTATTAATGTGAGAGTAAAACACTGAAGGGACAGTCATGTACTCAGCGTAATGTTCAAAAACTATGTGATGTTCTATCGTGTGTAGAACTTAAAAGAAGATATTTAAAAATAAATATGTCTCAATGGAAAAAAAGCAATATTTCTGTTCACATAAGAAAGAAAGTCATACAAGTATGCCAGTAAACGAGGTCTTTTTTGGATTTGTCAATAAATGTATGTGTCATTTGAATGTAATTTGCAGTTGTGAAATGTGAATACAATATTAGTGGTTACATCAAAAAAGTAATCTGATTACTTAATGCACATTACTTTTAATGCATTAATTTACTCATTACATCAAAAAGTAATCGGATTACGTAATGCACGTTACTTTTAATGCATTAATTTACTCATTACATCAAAAAGTAATCGGATTACGTAATGCACGTTACTTGTAATGCATTAATTTACTCATTACATCAAAAAGTAATCGGATTACGTAATGCACGTTACTTGTAATGCATTAATTTACTCATTACATCAAAAAGTAATCTGATTACTTAATGCACGTTACTTTTAATGCATTAATTTACTCATTACATCAAAAAGTAATCTGATTACGTAATGCACGTTACTTTTAATGCATTAATTTACTCATTACATCAAAAGTAATCGGATTACGTAATGCACGCATTTGTAATGCATTAATTTACTCATTACATCAAAAGTAATCGGATTACGTAATGCACGTTACTTTTAATGCATTAATTTACTCATTACATCAAAAAGTAATCAGATTACGTAATGCACGTTACTTGTAATGCATTAATTTACTCATTACATCAAAAAGTAATCGGATTACGTAATGCACGTTACTTGTAATGCATTAATTTACTCATTACATCAAAAAGTAATCGGATTACGTAATGCACGTTACTTTTAATGCATTAATTTACTCATTACATCAAAAAGTAATCTGATTACTTAATGCACATTACTTTTAATGCATTAATTTACTCATTACATCAAAAAGTAATCGGATTACGTAATGCATTTTACTTTTAATGCATTAATTTACTCATTACATCAAAAAGTAATCGGATTACGTAATGCACGTTACTTGTAATGCATTAATTTACTCAGTACATCAAAAAGTAATCGGATTACGTAATGCACGTTACTTTTAATGCATTAATTTACTCATTACATCAAAAAGTAATCAGATTCCATAATGCACGTTACTTGTAATGCATTAATTTACTCATTACATCAAAAAGTAATCGGATTACGTAATGCATTTGTAATGCATTAATTTACTCATTACATCAAAAAGTAATCGGATTCCATAACGCACGTTACTTGTAATGCATTCATTTACTCATTGCATCAAAAAGTAATCGGATTCCATAACGCACGTTACTTGTAATGCATTAATTTACTCATTACATCAAAAAGTAATCGGATTACGTAATGCACGTTACTTGTAATGCATTAATTTACTCATTACATCAAAAGTAATCGGATTACGTAATGCACGTTACTTGTAATGCATTAATTTACTCATTACATCAAAAAGTAATCGGATTACGTAATGCACGTTACTTTTAATGCATTAATTTACTCATTACATCAAAAAGTAATCTGATTACTTAATGCACATTACTTTTAATGCATTAATTTACTCATTACATCAAAAAGTAATCGGATTACGTAATGCATTTTACTTGTAATGCATTAATTTACTCATTACATCAAAAAGTAATCGGATTACGTAATGCACGTTACTTGTAATGCATTAATTTACTCAGTACATCAAAAAGTAATCGGATTACGTAATGCACGTTACTTGTAATGCATTAATTTACTCATTACATCAAAAAGTAATCGGATTACGTAATGCACGTTACTTTTAATGCATTAATTTACTCATTACATCAAAAAGTAATCAGATTCCATAATGCACGTTACTTGTAATGCATTAATTTACTCATTACATCAAAAAGTAATCGGATTACGTAATGCACGTTACTTGTAATGCATTAATTTACTCATTACATCAAAAAGTAATCGGATTCCATAACGCACGTTACTTGTAATGTTATCCACACACTGCTCATTTCAGTTGAGAGTGAAAACACCTGATCACTAGTTTTTCCCACAGTCTGAAAACATCAAAAGATCAGTGTATTTTTCAGTCTGAGGTGTTCTTAGAGAGGAGA
Source organism: Gobiocypris rarus (assembly GCA_023029165.1). Lineage (NCBI taxonomy): Eukaryota > Metazoa > Chordata > Actinopteri > Cypriniformes > Gobionidae > Gobiocypris > Gobiocypris rarus. Next base: position 39,613,080 of record CM040928.1, read on the forward strand.
GCTACAGTAGAAATGAGTTGTTTTTGAACATAATCAGAACTAACAGCTAATAAGAGTAAATCCACAGACTGTAGGGAGCGAGAGTGTTTTCTACAGTCTGAATTGAGCTGTATCTACACCAGATCTTTGATGGAATCACGTCCTCATGTTCTGATATCAAAGACACGCAAAGTTCAACTCGACCATTCCCTGGTCCAACGGGAACAAACTTTTTCACAAAAAATGTGTGATTGCAATAATCAATGATCGTATATGGTTTTATTAATTGGTTTGATAAATACAATGTATTTTGTTTAATACAGTATCTCTTCTCAGTTAAAAACAAGAACGCATACTGTCCTCTCAAAAATATCTTTGAAAATATGTGTAAAAACAATAGAGTTCGGATCTTATTTTTCATGCCTCGAGAGCAATAAATATAAAATTTGGATCTCAATATGAGATTGACTGAGGTTGTTATAATTAATGCATGAAAGGGTTTATTTATTATAATAAATGCACATATTGATTGAACTTATCTTTATATGCTGCGATGTAGACACTCAATATCTCAGTGGACAGATTTGTAGATTATAAGGAGAGTGTCAAGAACTCAGACAGTAAACTCACGCTAAACTGCTGGGACAAATATTCAGTGATTATAATTGGAGCATTCAATTATTTTTGAGTTTTGTTTTCAAGCTGCACATCACAAGTCATTTACACACAAGCCAAACAATGCATCAGAGACAGTTTCTTCACTGCACAGTTCTGGAAATAAATGTTGATCATCATCTGTCATTAAGCACTTAGTAATGTCTAATAGTGTAGATTATTACTTTAACTGGCAGATTTTGATATGTGACACAGTGGCACATCGCTAATAAGGGCCAATTACTTCCACAGACACAAGGGAGAAAATAAAGCAGAGCACAATTGGGACCCGATTTTCCACTTCTCTTCCTGACGGTTGTCCGGTCTCCATCACAGGTGCTTCTACATGCTAGCATTACATCAACGCGGCGAGACTCGCCATGTGCCAGGGATTTAAAGGTTACTCTACGGTAAAAATACAAAGCACCTCTCAAACTCTGAACGCTTATCAGGTAACAGTGCCTGCTTATGAGGAAGGTCATCTGAAAACTCACCTGGATACTGTCTGAAGAAACCTTTGGCGCTACCGAAGTACTGCCATATGAGAGAAGGGTCTCTTCTGAAGTTGTCCACAAACACCTTATTGAGAGCCTCAGACCAGTACACCCCGTTCATGATGGCTGAGTCTGCAACAGAAGTCGGAATGAATGCTCTGTACATGTTTATCAGTGAATCCAGTATTCTGAAATCACTGTATATTGTAGCATTTTGTTATGAAATCTGGGAGCTGCTGTCCCATAAATAAATTACAGCGGTTATGGAACAACATGTATGCAATGACTTATGGCGTGGCCAAGGCTGGGCATGGGATTCCCCAGAGCCAGCAAAATGTAAATTTGTGGTATCATCCACACGTGTTGATAACATCCATTCCTCCGACCAACAGAGGGAGCCATCTCCTGAATACTGCCCGTTCCTCTTGCTTCACTTCCTGTTCCTGTCTTTCATAAGCCATGTTGTTTGTACATCATGTTGTGAAGTAATGCCAGCTTACCCTGTCTCTACCGAGCGTTTTCACGACTCTGTTAGTTTATCCTCGTGTATGTTTCTCTGCTTGTTTGTTGCCCACGACTCTTGGATTAGGGATTTGGACTTGTTTGGACTATCAGGACTGGCTCTACTGTTATCGACCCTGTGTCTGTTTGTTGACCTGCCTACTTGCTCTGAACAACACTTTATTTGTACGGCTGTGTATAATAAAGCACTGCACATGGATTTGACACAGCCTAGTTGTGTTAACAATTAGTAGGCTACATAGGATATGATGTATTTGCACTTTATTTAAGCACCTAAAAACTTACCAGTTTGATAGAATTTTCTAAATTAAAGTGCTTTGATAGGTCAAACTAATCTTCTCTTGGAATATCTGGAAGCCAGGTTTACCTGATATACATCATTATTAGCAGAACATAAGAAGGTCTAGATTCTAGCGTGTGCTTGGCCTTACACATTTCTTGTAATTGTTGAACTATAGCATTTGTTACAATAAGGAGGGAAGACCATTGGCAACTCTTCAATGCTAAGGCCAATGTTAACCTTTTCTTTCTTTATATCTATGGAATGTGAAATGAAAAATAGCAACATACAGGTCTAGAAACTCTAGCTACAACACGCCACAGTTGTCATATAAATCTTTAGTGAAAAATCTATCCCCTTAACAGATTATCTTTTATACATTTAGTCAAGTTTTAGTCAAACCACAGTAATTGTAACAGAACGGGATGAATTCTCGTAAGGTGGTCATGAGTAGTTAATGTTGGTGCAGAATGATGTTCCTCTCTTTAGTTCATGTGGCTGTTCAAGATCACGTCTGACTCTGTCCAGAGCGTTTTAAAGCTGTAAATTCTCATTAGACTTCGCATTTTATCAACAGCGTCGCAATTGGAACGGCTCAAACTAGTCTTATTACACTTTTGGCGCGCACTGTTGAGCGTGCGCAGAGTATACGGTGATCCACGCATCGCTCGCACAATTATAAACCGGGCTTCAGTCATATTGCGCAGATAAATGGTTCTTATTAAAGCTCTTATTGTGTGATCTATATAATTAAATAAATAACCTGATTCTATGTTTCCATTTACGGAAATCTGTCATCTATGTCGTCATTCCATTGTAGGTTATAAATGGAGGTTGTAGTTGTATTTTTTTTTGTTATTAGGGGGTTACAATTGAAAGTGTGTATCTCGGACCCTGTGTGCTCTAGCACCCTGCGGACAGTTTGGGCTGTTTCCAGCATATGTCAGCAAACACTGGAGAAAATCATTTTGTGATATTGCATTTATACCACTGTGTGTTGGGAGACTTGGGTCTTGGGAGAGATTTGGGTAGGCGGGAATTACATAAAAAAGGTCTTATTCCTCCCTTCAGATCCATTTCAATAAATCTTGAATACATGATACAAACTAAATTCTTTTCTCCAGTGTTTGCCGCCATCTAGTGGAAACAGCCCAAACTGTCTGCAGGGTGCTAGAGCACACAGAGCCTGAGATATACACTTTCAACAAATGAATTCATAACCAAAAAAAATATATCAAAAAGCACCTCTTTTAAAGCTCAAACAACATAAACTTAAATGTGTATCACTTTCAGCAGGTTTTATGTAACTTCAAAAGGTTTCCTGTGAAATGACTCCAACATTGTGTATTTAGAGACCACTGTATGTGGGTATGGGGAGCTTTGCAGTTTGGGTCGGCCAAATCCAGGCGGAAATCCCCCAAAATGGTCCCAGAGCTAAGGAGGTTAACCCAGAAATCCTTAGCTTTAAAGTGTGGCACACACAAAACATAACACCAATACAAATACTCTCAATCAAAATGATTAATATTCACTAGCTGAGCAGCCCATTGATAAAAGTCCTTCATTTTTTACAATTAAGCAACAGTCTTACACCGGAGTGTATTTTGCATATGAAAGAGGAGAGAGGGATACCTCTCAGCAGAATCCTGACTTAAGTGCTGCTTTATCCACAAAATAAAGGTGTAAATGGAGCAATGCATTCTGGGGACTCCTTATGCCTGTTTTATCTTCCTTCTTCTGCTTTCACTTTTACAGTGAATATAGGTTTTATTCCCATTGAGAAGTAGTTAGCATTGATTAATTCTTATAACAGTATTGTGTTGAGAAGTATATAATACTTGATGTTCTGCTTACTGTAATACATGCTCTGTGAGAAACTGTGTTGAGTAATGTGGAGAATGTAACGATTCTACTGTGTAGACTCTGGCAGAATCCTATTTCTATACCCTAAAATAGGGCATTATTTGAGGGGACAGCCATTTGTAGTGCTGTCCGAAACCATAGTGGACATGTTCGAGTGCACTCATTCAATCCCACAATGCACCGCAATAACGAGTGTGCAGTCCGACTTCACACACTCGTTTTCATTCACTCCTTCAAGTGAACTGTGTTAGTGGACTAAAGTCGGGAATGGTGAATGAGGGTTTTCGGATTCAGCCTCTGTTTTCTGTTCTCTCCGTCTCTCTGCTTGAGTTCATTTGCTACCATAGTAACTAATTTGATGTCATCATCCAAAGTTATATATAGTCTATATTAATGTTATGCCACGTTCCAGGCAATCTGTAACCCGTGTTATTCCAACCTTCTACCGGTGAAAGTGCACTGGAACGCCAGTCAAACCAATGTACTCCCAGTTACGAGCTCTGACGTCACAGCCCGCGAAACGACAATAGCCGCCCCTATGCGGTGTTTATGAAAGTCCTACATGGTATTTTACAAATAACGTAAAATAAAAAGTATAACATCTTCTCTTGCCTTATGCGCCGTTTCCTCCTTCGTTTCCTTCAAATAAGCAGAGTAAGCACCTTTGGCGATAGAAAGGATTGTAAACGAGCACCCACATGAAAAAATACTATAGTATATTATAGTAAAATTACAGTAAAATTACTCTAGTAAATACTGTAGTGTTTTTGAACCATACTATAGTAAAGATACTACATTAAATTGTAGTATATTGTAGTATTTACTACACTTTGTTAATTTACTATAGTTTGTTTCAAAAACACTATAGTATTTACTAGAGTAATTTTACTGTAATTTTACTATAATATACTATAGTATTTTTTCATGTAAGCCCTGTACGGTCCACCATGCTTTTTTTACATCTAGCTACCACAATTCCTTGCGCTCAGGCAGTTTGCCGTGACTTTGCCTGGAACACAGCATTAGTCAAAAACAAACTGTAGATCTCTGTTAGAATTACAGTAGAATTATACATTTCTATTAGCAATTAATAGTTGTATATACCAATAAAATATGAGGAAAATATTTTAAATATGAGGGAAGAACAAAACACTATACTTGGTTTATTTATCTGACACAAACTAGTTTTATGTTACAAAACAAAAAAAAAAAAAAAAAAAAAAAAAGCAAATAATCTGTTATCAATATTTGGTTGGTTCTTGTTTTTGCATGTGTCACTCCATCATTGTTTCAATGCATTATCACAAATAAAACGATTGACTCCAAGAACAACTACACAATATGACTGCAAAATCTTAATGTGAAGGCCGGACATGACTATTGGCCACCACTGTATTCATTTTGACTAGTAAAATACAATAGTGATAATATTATTTTTAGATCTCTACAAGTGAAATGACGAGTGTTGATGATAGCATTCGAGCTGCTACCCTGGCACTTCTGCTACTTTGCACATTTATTTTCCTCTTCAATGATTTGCCAAATAATGAATGGAGTATGACTATAAGTTATGAATCCCTTTCTGAGATCCATAATATTTTACATTGTACTACAAATGTGTAGTGTGGCACTAAAGATCTTCAGTCTCTTCCAGTGTAATTCTCACTAAAGCAGAAATCTTGATTTGAATTATGACTAATAATGCTGCATTATTCGATCTATTTATCTGGGACAGTGACTTTTTTTTAAATGTTGCTTATGCTTTTAAAATACTGCTTAAAACTCAGCTTACATTTGATTTATTAATATGTTTTGTATTAAAATAGCATATTTAGAAGACTTTATACAATCACAACACATGATCTCACACAGTGAAACTGTTCCAGTATTGTTATATGAAATAATATATCAACAGCATTTGAGGATTGATTGGCTAATCAAATTAGGGGATTGAAACTAACGACGGGATAAATGGGTATATAAACCTAGAGCAGTGGTTTTCTAACTTTTATAAGAGCGACCCTCTTTTTAAAAAAAGAAAGTGTATTGTGGCAACCCATGCCAAGCTAAGAATCCTTATATACAAGTGTTAATAGCAACTAGATTCTATTTACACAGTGAAAATAAGTAACATATTTTCTTAGCAATAGATGATATTTACACTATATAAAAGTAGCAGTTCTTTGCAATATGTGCAGTAATTACATGTCATTTATACTTTATTTTGACAGATACACACTATTTGCACCTCAGTGTTGTTGCACATTAACAGGATGCAATAATAACATTGAGTGTAAAGATTATATTTATCAAAATTATGAAATGGAGGCCGTCTTAATGGAACAATAAAAGCCCTCCTGACCCCTAACCCTACCCAATAAAGGCTTTTATTATTGTTAAACATTTCGTTAGGCACTTTATTTCCACATTTAGAAGATTTTGATAATTTTTATTGAAAGTAAATGCATTTCCGGTGTGATTACTTAGCCCGCCCAATCGGTGGATATAAGCGTGAACCGCACACACACACACACACACACACACACGAGCGTGCGCTCTTCAAATATCAAGAGAGTGAATAACGCGGATCAAGAAATTAATATTATTTCACTATTAAAGATTCACCGGCCTACTGACAGGCTTACGTTTTGGTAGCCCGCAGGGGCGCAGGAAGTGGGGGTGCTGCAAATGCAATGCAAATTTTTTGTTCATTTATATTTCTTAATTTTTAGCATTTAGTAATGTATTTGTAATGAGCACTTTAAGTGGCCCATTAAAAGGTATTATTTAAATGTTTCATTATGTTGTTAAAACACACATGAGGTCATATTGTGACCGTTGTGGTGTGCGTAGAAAGAATGCGTGGTAATTCCTCCGGAGCGCCTTTCTGAAGATCCGTTCATGAGCGCCGTGCACTCAACCCAGAACACCCTTTGGGACATAGGCCTATCTGAAATAAGTACGGCTGCCCCAACTTACGTTTTTTTCTATTAGTTTAGCCGTTGTTGACGCAGCAGCGCCACCTCCATGTCATTGTCTGCTATATTTGCTTATTATTTATTAAATCCAGACAACTGGTTGATAAAACATTTATTAAAATTAAGATATAATTTATACAAAACGAAATTTACTTTAAATTAAGGCTTTCAACAAAACAAAACTTAATGAAGTTCAAGTGTTCAAAATAATTTCAGACCCCATGTCTCTGACATATTGCGTATCTTATGTGTCCTGTTCACTTTTCATAATCATTGTAAATTAAATAAAAAAATAACATTATAATATTTAAACATATGAAACTTAATACGTGTTTTAATGGCTACAACACGTATAGTAGGAGGCAGGAGAGCGAAATGTCATGTCGGAGCGGGATTTGAGCGCGTGTGGTTTTACCGTGAGCGGTTCATGAGTGGAGCTCCGCTTTGCTCTGGTGAGGTAGGCAGAGTTTTTTTGCATTCATTTTTCTGTCCTGTCGCTGTGCAGGCTGTTTTATTGTAGGCTATAGGACAGTGTAAACAGCTCATTAACCCTTTTATTTAAAGGTTTAATTTAGGCCATAGACTAGTCCATTGCATTACGATTGCATGAAAGATCAACAATGTCAAAAATGTGCAGTGAATACCCCCTAATAAAGTGCCTAACGAAAGATCAACAATGTCAAAAATGTGCAGTGAACACCCCCCAACCTAAAACATCTTCCCGCGCCCCTGGTAGCTCGTCTTGAAAACACACAGCACCAGGACGTTGGGCTTTGCGAGCCCTGGCCCATACATGTCCGAGTCTGATCCCGAATCACAATGAGCCAACAAATAAAGGATTCTCCAGCCTGTGACAGCGTGCTAAGGTATGCTCTGTTAGACACGGACACATAATCCTAACGATCTGTGACAATGCAATACTATCACATATAAAAACACGTTTTACTCACATAAGTGTTGCACCATTCCTGTCGGATCCGATAGAGAAGGCACAGCATTGTGTTTATATCTCAATATGTCTGCGAATCCAGGCTCGACCTGTGTCTTGTCTACAAACGATTCCGCAGTGAAATGAAGCGAACAAGCGTGCAATGTCTTCCCCACGTGATCTAGATATTCATTAAAAATAAAGTTCATCCATACATTCCTAATATTAGAATCCGAAGGAAGCTTTTGCAGCAACTTCCACAACCAGGCACAGCACAATATCTCACTCTCCTCGGGATGTTTATTTAGCTCGGTAGCGCGATTAGCTCTGTTTAGCACAGTTTAGCTCCACGAGTCTGTGGGCGGGGCTACAGAAGCAGGCAGAGGCGGGGTTTCCCCCTCCTATGATGTCATTGATCAGTATATATCTGAGAGCTCTCGTTTGCTGGGCCGGTGTCTATAAAAGCTTTTCTTTGACTAACAAGGAAGTTTTCAGCTCTAAAACTTACAGAATATTCTTATATTACCATGACCTTTAATATATCAAAGGCTCAAGGGAAAGTTAATTTCTCCATTCATCCCCCCTTTAATTATTTTAGTCAAATATAGTTCAAGTATTTATTCCTTTTATATAGGCCTATAAACTATGATTTTATGAAAACAATTTTTTTTGAAAACTACATTTTCCTTGGATCGTGCTGGCGACCCAGGGTTTAAAAACACCTGTCCTAGAGCATCAAAAGCATTATTTTGTTGTATGAAATCTTAGGGTGAGTGTCTATGCAATGCTGACCATACCTTTGTTGTACATGTTAGTGGGCACCTGGACGACACTGAGGCTGAGGTTTACAGACAGATTGTTGAAGTGTTCATTTGGCTCCAGGATGAATTCTCCCCCCAGCTCCACGCTCTTGCCCTCTTCATCCATCTCATTGATCAACACAGCATTAAAGTACTCGTACTGTCAGGAAAGAGAGAGGAAGAGATGACAAGGGTCGGGTCATCAAGAGTTAAAACATTCTGTCATGAAGAACATAAGAGAAAACTGTGGAAAGCGCCGTGTCATGGCAGACTCTACTCATGTGGCGATTCTCAGCACAATTGGCTAATCATCGCTATTAACAAAATTCCTTAAATTATCGAGATTTTTGTCAATATCACACACCCCTACACTATAGTCCATCCGCTTGCAGGGATTGCAGAATTCTCTGCAAAAATCCTCTGCAGGAGATGGATCAATTTCTTTTTTTGGCTCCTAAACTCAGGAATAGCCAGTCCAGCATTGCTCTGCATTTAGACAGACTGTCAGCTTATTCCTAAAAACTCATCTTTCCAGTCAAGCTTACACCTTATTCCTCACCTAGACACCATAAACCCCTCCAGCATAATATAAATCGTAATTGTTCTGTGAATGCCATCCATGCTAATATGACTCTGTTAATTTGGGACCCTTGGGAGCATCCCGAGGATGAGCCAGTGAAGCACTAGACTGACAGATCCAGCTGTGGCCTGGCCAGATGTCCCATAGTCACACAAATAATGATTACTGTCTGTATCTGCACCAACCTCATAGTGGAGGGAGTTCAGACAATCCTTTTATACATCACCCCAGGAATCTGTGATTGGCTTTATTTAGGATGAATTGCAAACTGACAACAGACAAATACTTCAATGCCATCGACCACTCCCGATTCTAAGAGGGATTTTCCTACCAGACACTCCATCCATGTCTTTATGGAGCGACGCTTTGTGCACTGGAGCGCAGTCATGCTGGGACAGGAAGGGGCCGTCCCCAAACTGATCCCACAAAGTTGGGAGCATGAAATTGTCCAAAATGTCTTGGTGAAGCATTAAGAGTTCCTTTCACTGGAACTAAGGGGCCAACCCCTGAAAAACAACCCCACCCCATAATCCCCCCTCCACCAAACTTTCAAACAATCAGCCGTTTGAACGAATCGGTTAAATTAATGACTCAGAGGGCCCTATTTTACCGCACGGTGCAGAAGTTCTTAGGGCATGTCCGAATCCACTTTTGCTAGTTTAACGGGAGGACAAATGGTCGGAGTGCCGGCTCATGATCCAGTAGGGTCGTCCCTCGTCTCTTAATGAGTCATGGGTGTGTTTTGGGGGTAAAGAGCAATAAACCAATCAGAGTCTCATCTCCCTTTCCCTTTAAAAGCCAGTTGTGCTCCACCATGAGCGGATTCACTATTGACATGAGGAGAGACTGAAAGGAATCCTTTTATTTTAATATTTAAACGTGTGTGTGTGTGCGCGTCCCTGTGTGTGTAATAATCAGAGTGTGTGTGTGTGTGTGTGTGTGTGTGTGTGTGTGTGTGTGTGTGTGTGTGTGTGTGTGTGTGTGTGTGTGTGTGTGTGTGTGTGTGTAATAATCAGAGTGTGTGTGTGTGTGTGTAATAATCAGTGCGTGTGTGTGTGTGTGCGCTGCACATCCCTGTTTGTAATAAGCAGAGTGTGTATGTGTGTGTGTGTGTGTGTGTTGTGCCCTGTCTATAGGCTCATATTACTAATACAGGCTTTTAGAGCAGGTGTGTGTTGGTCAGTGGTTTTCAGTTCCCTCACAATAGCAACGCTCCAACAATGCTCCTGAACACACCTGGCGTTCAGACACACACACACACACACACACACAAACACACACACATGTTTGTTTTTGTGAAATGTGGGGACATTCCATAGGCGTAATGGTTTTTATACTGTACAAACCGTATTTTCTATCCCCCTACACTGCCCCTAAACCTACCCATCACACACACACACACACACACACACACACACACACACACCTGTGTAGATGTTGCAGTACTGTCTCTCTCACACACACACACACACACACACACACACACACTACCCATCACAGGAGACTGTGCAGTTTACGTTCTGTGATAAAAACCTCATCCTGTGTGATTTATAAGCATTTTGAAAAGTGAGGACATGGGGAACGTCCTCATATTTCACCCTCTTTTTGTAATACCTGTGTCATACCCATGTCATTATACACATTTGTGTCCTGATATTTCACAAAAACATGCCCACACACACACACACACACACACACACACACTCACTCACACTCACACACACACACACACACACACACACACACACACACACACACACACACACACACACACACACACACCTGGCGTTCAGACACACACACACACACACACACACACCTGGCGTTCAGACACACACACACACACACAGACACACCTGGCGTTCAGACACACACACACACACACACATGTTGTGTTTCCATGTTTTATGGGGACATTCCATAGGCGTAATGCATTTTATACTGTACAAACCGTATTTTCTATCCCCCTACACTGCCCCTGCCCCTAAACCTACCCATCACACACACACACACACACACACACACACACACACACACACACACACACACACACACACACACACACACACACACACACACTACCCATCACAGGAGACATGCTGCATTTTTACATTTTCAAAAAACATCACTTAGTGTGATTTATAAGATGTTTTCCTCATGGGGACCAAAAAAATGTCCCCACAAGGACAAAAATTTGGATATTGCCATCTTTGTGGGGACAGATTACCAGTCACACACACACACACACACACACACACACCTGGCGTTCAGACACACACACACACACACACACAGACACACACACACACCTGGCGTTCAGACACACACACACACACACACACACACACACACACACACACACCTGGCATTCAGACACACACACACACCTGGCGTTCAGACACACACACACCTGGCGTTCAGACACACACACACCTGGCGCTCAGACACACACACACACACACACACACACCTGGCGTTCTCAGACACACACACACACACACACACACACACACCTGGCGTTCAGACACACACACACCTGGCGTTCAGACACACACACACCTGGCGTTCAGACACACACACACACACACACACACACACCTGGCGTTCAGACACACACACACCTGGCGTTCAGACACACACACACCTGGCGTTCAGACACACACACACCTGGCGTTCAGACACACACACACACACACACACACACACACCTGGCGTTCAGACACACACACACACACACACACGTGTGTGTGTGTGTGTGTGTGTCCTGTGTGTGTAAAAATCAGAGTGTGTCTGTGTGTATGTGTGTTTGTGTGTGTGTGCTGCATCCTTGTGTGTGTAATAATCAGAGTGCGTGTGTGTGTGTAATAATCAGAGTGTGTGTGTGTGTGTGTAATAATCAGAGTGTGTGTGTGTGTGTCTGTGTGTGTGTGTGTGTGTATAATAATCCAAAGTGCGTGTGTGTGTGTGTGTGTAATAATCAATTGTGTGTGTGTGTATGTGTAATAATCAGAGTACGTGTGTGTGTAATAATCAGAGTGTGTGTGTGTGTGTGTGTAATAGCTCAGATTGTGTGTGTGTGTGTGTGTGTGTGTGTGTGTGTGTGTGTGTGTGTGTGTGGTGAACATGAGACCTGCGTCACATTGCGCCCGATGACTCACAAATTAAGAGTGACCTTCTGGTGGTTTAGTTTCATATTTATAGTATCTTATTTAAAAAATCATTTCACATTTCAAAATTCAACACTTTATTTTTAAAACATTGATCTCAAAACATTATTATTAATATGCATTGTAACTGCAGGTTAAATGCATTTATATCCCATCTCATAGTTAGTAGAAATCAAAAAAAGGACTATCAAAATAAAGCGTTTCCATGAAAAATCTAACAAAAGGCCAAGTACCAGGATTTCAAGGACAATATGGATAAATAAAACATGTTTAACACTCTCTCTTGAACACACACAGGCCTCTTTTACCCATTACAACTGTAAGTACTGAATTTAGCTAGCTGTGAAGGCTTGCACACCAAGAGTACATGGCAAAAGGTGTGTTATCAAGACCATTTTAAGACATGGTAATATCTCACACATCTATACATTTTACACTACACTCTCAAAAATAATCCATCACCAGGAAATTACAACCTTTCTTTGAGTTTTAAAGTATACAAGGTGAAACACATTTCAAGTAATCAGGGCAAGGCAGGAAAAAGGAACAATACACCAATGAACAAGATTTCAAAATAAAAGTAGAAAACGCAAGCCTGTGGCCTTGTGGGACATTTTGGAATACACTACATCAGGTGAGAGACATGGAAATAACTGCATTGCATCCTGAAATCCTCCCAAATAGAGAAGGGATGCCAAACATTTGGGGAATATGGGGACAGAATGTGCTCTCTCAGGTTACACAGACAGACGACCAGCGAAATTTGAGAAACAGCAGCGCTATCAGAACACCAGAGAACAGCAGCATGTGCAATGTCTTAAACAGCAATAGAAAAAATGCTTTAAAAATGGATCTAAATACACACACACACACACACTAACATCGTCATGCACGCAAAATCAAGTTAAAATGCCACATTATGATGCTGACATTGCTACATTTACACATTTATCAACACAAATATATACTTGCTCTGGCACACACAACCCTTTTGCCCTTCTCCACTGTCACAGGGTTCATATTTTTAGCACTGCAGTGTACTGGAGGAGCTATTAATAAATCATTCAGCAGTATTATATTTACGGCAGTGCTGTCATCTGCTCACTGTACTCTCTTTTCAGCACTGCTGTATTGTCACAAAAGACAAAAAAATTGTTTACAATAAATTATCTTGTGTTATAAGATCCTATACCAGAAATTACGACCAGAAAAGCAGAATTTAGATCAGAAGAACTTAAAAATGTAAGTTAAATTTTTTGGCTTTGCCAACATGATCTCATTAGACTTTGGAGGCTTTAGTAAATAAAGTACTGTATTTTTGAATAGACACTAAATCATAAAACATATTGAATATTGTATATATGTAACAGTTATGTTTATTTCTGTCAGTTGAGTTTTAGTTTAGTTTTCCCTCTGCCCGTTTCCTAGAGTTCTAGTTCCCTGTTTGTTTCTAAGGTTGTTAATTAGTTCTACACCTGTTCAGGTTTCTGCCGGCCATCCGACTGTTCTGTCTAGAGCAGAAGGAGCAAATACTAGATGACCTCACTAAGGACTTAGATCTGGTGTGCCTCACACACTATCTCGCTCGCTTTGTGTGTTCTACTTTACCAGCCACAGTGGGGTGATCCAAAGAATGGTTGGTCCTTTGGAAGATTTTGCTACTTATGTGGAGTAGGTGCTGGTGAATAACAGATCTCTGTGTATCACCTCCCCTGCCGAGGAGGACATCTCCAGCCTCATTCGGGACCCAGAGCCCAGCCAGCCTCCTCTCACACACCGCACGGAGCATATGCCAGAGCCCACCGCAGACACTGAGCCCGAGCCTGCGGTGATATCAGCATCAGATGGAACAAAGACTGAGCCAATCATCGCCCCAGTGCCCAAGCCCAACGCACTGCCTGACCAGGTGCACAAGCCGGCTACACCATACATCACTGTGGGTGTCCTCATGGAGTTGGAGGGCATGGATTGGAGCCACGCCCACACTCACGTCACTGAGGGTTAGCTGTAGCTGGCTTCTTTGAACTATTATGTAGAAATATAAGAGGATATTTCCCTGTGTCTCCTGCCCCCGCCTGTCCCGTCCAGCTTCAAGTATCTCCAAGGATCCTACCAAGTCTCCCTCTCCCATCTTCTCTGCCCATAGCAGCCAGTCCCTCGGCTCCTCCTCTGACTCCACTCTACTGCCTCGGGTATTCCGGCCTCCAGCTCTGCCTTGTCAAGAGGATCCCCTGGCTTTGCCTCCATCCGCGGAGTCTGCTTTGTCGCTCCACCTCTTCAGCTCCATCAGGCTCTGCCTTTCCACCGGCTTCACCTCAGTCCTCTGCCACTCTGACTCCATCTTGGATGCTCGTCACTGCGGCTCCACCTTGGTCTCCAGATCCATCGGTATCGCATGGTCTCTTTGGCTTTGGGTCTCCACCTTCATTGACTGGGTCTCCATCAGTTGCTCGTCCCTCCTTCGACTGTGGACCTTGGTCTGGACTGTGGACACTTCTCCTCACTGGTTCCTCCCTGCATCTTTTACGCCCTGGTTTCTCCTCTCGGCATTTCCTGTTCCCTGTCCTTCACCAGTCCCTGGTCATCCTCCAGAGCCCCCACCCTCCCTCTTCAGTTGGACTTTCATCTATTTGTTTATGCGCGCGTTACAGTTATGTTTAGTTCTCTCCGTTCTGTCCATTCCTCAAGAAGATGGCCAAGTGAGATCTGAGCTTACGAATGTTAAATTTCTTACAATGCTGACAGTCAGCCCCCTCGAGCACTGACCAAGAATGCTCCTCTCTCATGGATCACACACATGGGGTGAGAGTCATTCGCAGTAATATAGCGTGAACAAGACAAGTCTCTCAACCTGAATATTGAATGTTGACAGCTTAACTCCTGACTTGTTTTCACAAACACACAAGACAAACACACACAACAGGCATATGGCTTCAGAAGACAAAGAAGCTGTCAACCCACATTTCTTTGTTATGTTCTGTGATGACAACGTTACGATGTCCATATGTTCAGCCCACCAGATTGGTGCATTTAGACACGTGCCTCATGCAGAAGCATTCCCATGGCATCAACAGCATGACGCAGCATTGAGTTCTACTCAAAAGGTAACTAATGAGATAATCTTGGCTTTTCACATATCACAAGCTATGTATACTCTTAAACATATAGGGGGTTTATTGGCATCTATGGCTTCATGAAGAAACCAATGCACAAAAGGTTCTTTTATAGTGGAAAAAGTTCTTCTGAGAGTAGGACTCAGGCTGCAAGTATACATAGGGGTGTACAAAGTGTCTGATGCTTGTAAAGTGACTGTGGCGCAGGAAAGAATATGCTGACAGGCTCAGGAAATTGAGTCAGCAGTCTGAGAAGGACCATTCAGCAAAAACTGTACACTGGTCCTCAGAGTTTTCATACATTTGAGAGGAGAGATGTTTCTGAGGTCCTGATGTCTTAACTTACTTCACCTTAACAGGGGTGCAAACATACAACGAGAGGAAATATTTCTGCCTTCCTAGCATGTCGTCTACCTGTCATCCATCACTTTAGTCACAGTATACAGTCATATTCTATACGGCTCTATTGCACCTGAATGAAATGAAATGTCTTTTTTTTTAATATCACATTTTTGTGTTGAGCGGAAAGAGAGAGTCCTAAAAGTTAGGATTAAGGTGATGCAGTGATATTATGGGCGGTTACACTTTATTTTAATAGTCCACTTTAGACATTCATCCACCTATAAGTAATTTTGTAACTACATGTCAACTAACTCTCATTAGAATATTAGGAAACTGTTGGATTATTGTCAAAATACAGGGTTAGCAGACATTAAGCATACAGTTTACTAGTACTCTAATGACGTCATGTTGACATGTTGTTGCAAAGTTAATTATAGATTGTCTAAAGTAGACTGTCGAAATACAGTGTTACCTCATGTGTTTCTTCTGCAGAGGAAAGTTAAAATTTTGTCATATTGACTGTGCATCTATCCCTCAGAGCCTGACTTTTGTTCATGTTAAATTAAATATGAACCAGATGAGGTATGGGACTTCCTTGACATGTTCTCAATGCCTCATTTCTTCAATGCCAGCGGAGAGCATGGCAGTAAGAAGATCCAGTTTAAGGATCACCTCAAAGGAACCTTGAAAACTATATTGCATCTTTACAGACACAACTGTGTAGCCAAAGATTTCACGCTTACTGCACAAGGACATATGGGTCACATGCTGGGCTTCATATCAATCTTCACTGTCAGCACTGACTAAATTAACTCTTAATTCACTCTGAATATTCACTCTGAAATCAAAACACAGCTTAGTCTTATTGTTTCGTCCATTTCACATGACTTAAAGTTGTTATACCAGAACCAATCAGGACTGATGTTATTTGATTTGGGTTTTGATAACACAAGTTGTTCAATGTTTTGGTTTGATTTAAGTGTGAATAACCACTTACAGTTCACACTGGCTTAAAGTAATTGTCAAATTTTTGGAATCAAACTTTTGGACCCCATTGACTTTGTGTGAACAAAAATGAAAGAAGATTCATAAAGTCAGAGTTTGAACTGGCATGAGGGTGAGAACATTACTGTTGGGCGAACTATCCCTTTAAGGCTGAGGTCTTCAACCCTCCTCCTGGGGACCCACTCTCCTGCAAAATGTATTTATTTCCAACTGGCTTCAGCACACTGGCCTGTGTATTTTCAACAAGTGATCCTGAAGAGCTTGATTAGCTTCACCTGATTTTGATTAGGGTTGGGGCTAAACTCTGCAGGACAGTGGGTCCCCAGGAGCAGGGTTGAAGACCTCTGCTTTAAGGCATTTTAGATGAGCTTGAAGGAATTTAAAAGAAGGATTTATAATGTATCAAATACATAGCCTCCATTTTGCACCATTACAGAAATTAGCTTTTTCAACAGATGCAATTACTTTGTTTACCAGTAAGTCAAAATCAAAGTGGATGCATCCTTACACTTAATTATTGTAATACACATGCATGGCTTCACTGTGTGTAGCATTATGTTTTTGTTTACAATGTGGTACGTTCTCATCTGCTGGCAAAGGTTTACTTTAGTCTGAAATAGGGTTGCAAAAGTTTCCAGAAACTTTCCCAAATTTTTAAAAACTTTTCAGAAATCTTTCTGGAAATGTTCAGCCCCTTTGCAACCCCAGTCTGAAATGAAATTTGTGTGGTATGGAAGTGGAGAAAAATATGTCCTTTACTTTCATCTGCTGAAGTTGGCCGCCCTATTAAGTAAAAGCTTATGTGCTATTAAATGTCAGTTGTCAAAATTGAGGTTGTTAAAATGTCCACATGCCATCAAAAATAATGCAGATTAAACACACCAGAGAAATTCAGCACATAATCTCCTCTCTTTGCCGTATGACATTTATGACGGCCAAGAAAATTAAATACAATTTGTTGTTACACACCATTACTTGCATATCAGAATCTCTTTTTTCACCGTTTCTCTATCCCTCAAAATGTTTTGACATATTGCCATCTGTATACGAAAACTATTAAAATGTAATATCTTATATACTGAAGCGTTCTCAGATAGGAAAGGGTTTGGTTCCCAAGTTGATTAAACACGGACGGCAATTCTGTTCCATTAAATACAGGACAATATCATATGGAACAACTGGCAACCCTCGTTTATTCGCCCAAAGAAATGACCAGTACTTATCACATACTGTCCATTTAAAAAGGTGTCTACTCAAATGATAGGTTGACAGTCAAATAAGTGTCCTAAAAGCTACTTTCATCTGGCAGCCCTGAGTAAAATCTTAGGTGCTATTAAGTGCCAGTTGTGTCAATGTATTTCTGAGGGTGTTACAAACGAGTAGAAGGATGCTGGTGTAAATGCTGCTCATGTGCAGCTTAACACAGTCTCTGGTCTCCACCTGCCAGCAGAAATAACACAGATTAAACACAGCGGTGGGAATTCAGGACATAAGCTGCTCTCTGCCTCACATCTCTGCTGTCGTGTGACATTTACTACGCCCATGAAAATCTCGTTTCTGTAATTGTGCAGTAGGAAGGCACAGAATTAAGCCCTGAGAAAATCCCCAGCAAGAGGAACGGTTTACTCAGAAACCTCTCTAGCATAAATATGTATGGATGAGAAGAAAAAGGGAAGAGGGAACCAGATTTTTACATTTGTGCCATTTGCCTGTGAAAAACTTACCTGAATGCTTAGGAGTTCTGGGTGTTTGCCAGGGTGGTTTCTAAGGAGCTATATGGTTGCTAGAGTGTTGGCTAGATGGCATTTCTATGGTGTTCTGGTTGGTTGCTACTGTAGGACATTGCTAGAGTATTCCAATGAAAGCAGTCCTCACTGATAAAAGTAACCGCTTATCTCTCCTCAATAAACTGCATGATTTGAGGTATCATTTGTGTCCTTACAGTCCCCCTGTAGTCAATAATTTCATCCTTTCAAACTCATCTTTGATCATCAAAATTACATTTTTAAATTTCCCTTTGAAAAAAAAAAAAATCTTCATGCCTTAAAATAGCTTGAATATAACTCTACACTCTTACTTTATTTCCTATTTAGGATCCATGAATATAAAGTGCATCAACTGGGCATTTACTGCTTTTTATTGGCTTTTTTTCCTATCACATATTTTAGTAATCATCATAAATTAACATAAAGTGTAATTCGAAAGCTTAAACACTCAACACTCCATTTTGAAATTGTACATTGCATTAAGAAAAAGGAATTTTAAAGCATTTGAACATATCACATTGAAATTTGGGACACAACTTGTTTAGACATATGGCTTTAATTTTATAGCAATATTAGAGCCCAAAGTATATTGTAATGCAAATGAGCCCCGCCTCCAATCACTCACTCCAGATCCACTCGCTCAACTTTACTCAAGTTACTGTAGTAAACGCTGCACAATGGTATCGCTCTCTACAACGTCGGACACATAGCGGTAATTAACATGATTAGCCTTTGGCTTGACTGTTATCAAACAGCTAATAATGTGTTGCTAATGTTTGCATTTTCCCGTTCGCCATCTCAGTCTGCCTTAAGTATTAGTCAGTATCCTTACAAACACTTTGAACAGAACGTCAGTGGAGAAAAACATATAGTTCATCATAACATCGTAATAGACATCATATCCATAATTCACACGCTATATTGCTAAATGTACTTTTTTTTTTTTAAAACAGGCAAATATACCGGTACGTCTTCTCTTGAGCAGTTAATGATATTCTAAGCCCCCCTCCCCACGTGATTGGTTACAAGGTAGTCAGAAAAACCAGAGATTTCAAACCGTGTCTTTGATTCACTGCAGTTTAATAGAGAAAATACTGCATATGGTTTGTCTGAAAGCATATTAAAACCACCACATAGACATATAAACAACATTAAAAACTTGATTTTCACCACAGGGGGACTTTAAATACAAAAAGTGTGGAGTTACAAGTTAAAATGTAATATCTTCAAATCAGTAACCCTTCTGACCATGAGCCGGATTATCTGGTTACCTGTGGCCGATCGCTTTGACGTTGGCCTTTTTAAATGTTGTCCAAACATTTACATAATATTCCCTGTTAGCTGGGATATCTCTGAAACTGCACCCACCTACCAAAAATACACTTTTACAAGCCTTTAGTTGCATCCCAAATGACACACTATGTGCTCTACCGTCTAGTGTGTAATTTCTAAGGCTATTTTGTCATTCAACATCAGATTCTGATGTAATTAAACTCTACGTAATTAAAGCTGCGACTCTTGAGTGCATGAAGTGTCCAACAGTCCACACTTTGTTTTACCGGTTAATTAAGTGCATCAACAGGGAATTTTAAGTGCACTTTTTCTTTTTATTGGCTTTTTTTCCTAGCACATATTTTAGTAATCATCATAAATTATCATAAACTGTCATTTGAAAGCTTAAACACAAAAAAAATCATGCATTTTGAAATTGGACATTGCATTATGGAAAAGGTACTTTAAAACATTTTAACTTAATATCACATTTAAATTTGGAACACAACCTGGTTAGACATATGGCTTTGATTTTCTAGCAATATTATTATTTTGTAAAAAATAAAAATAAAAATCTCATGATAAATTGTTTGTGAAGTTCCTCATTTGTAAGTCACTTTGGATAAAAGCGTCTGTTAAATAAATAAATGTAAATTGAAATATGCACATACATAATTCAACAGATGAGAGACTGCGAGAACAGAAAGGGGTAAAAACATGATGTGGGGAAAGCTACTGGTCACCTCTCACCCTCACTGGATAACACACAGTTTCCCCGCTGTGAAATCACATGCGTATAATCAGCTCTCGGCGTATGTCATTTTCCTGCATGGTTATTTCCATGAGGATTGGCGGCATCAGACAGCGAGAGCGCTGGAACAGATTATGAAGCTGAGGAAGTGCTCTGCAATGAGCAGATAAGAAAACGCTCACTGCCAGCCAGAAACCCAACAAACAGCCAAACCAGGAGAGACCGTCTGTGAGGAGGATTCACCCTTCAGCAGCCGTCCGTGTTTATTTATTTATTTCTGGCTTCTAATGTTTGACTTCTCCATATCATCACTACAGGCTAAATCAGAGCAGGAAGGTTTCAATGTAAAGCAGCGCCACTGGGTTCATATTCACGGTTCATAAACCCTCAGCACAGCTGCACGTCTGAAGTCAGTGAGTCCTGAGCGGAGCTAACTCAATGGTATTGCTTCATGCTTAAGGGTGGGTTCACACTGGGCAGGTTTTGGTGGATTTAAACAAACTAGTGCAATTGCTCTTTTAGTGCGGTTCATTTGAATAAGTGTGAACACTGCCAGCCGAACAAGCGGACCGAGACCCCTGCTGTCTTTTGTTGTGGCCCTCTGACCTAACACAGTTGTTTCTGTCAAAGAAAAGGGAACGTCTTCTGTCATTGCATGTGCATTGCTGCCTATGATACGGCAATGCGCTCTTCAGTTATCATCGGTCTTAGGTGATATATGGCATATTCGTCTGGCTATAGACTGTTGTTAATAAGTAACAAAGGTATATAAAGGGGTCATATGATGGTTCTAAAAGAACATTATTTTGTGTATTTGGTTAAATGGAGTGTTTGCACGATTTTAGATTTTAAAAAGTTATTTTACACATACTGTGTTGCTCCTCTATGCCCTCCTTACTTACAACGTGTCGATTTTTACAAAGCTCATCGTTCTGAAAAGCAAGGTGTGCTCTGATTGGCCAGCGATCCAGTGCATTGTGATTGGCCCTTGTGTGACGAAAATGCCACGCCCATTACCATATTTGGAACATCAGCTCCCAAACCAAAGCAATATTGACAGAGGATAATGTTGGTCCTAATTTATCAATTCGAGCCCGAATCTGATCCGGAAAATTTGACTCAATCTGACTTTTTTGGCCATTCATTAACATGACAACGTCATTTAAGGGCCATAAAAATACAATCTTTTTAAAATGGGCTTCAAAATTCCATGTTTTGAATTTTTTTTTAAAGGCACAGTATGTAAGTTTGGCCACTAGAGGTCTCTTATTCAGAACAAAGGCGTGTCTTGACTCTTGAGTGGGCGGAGCTTTTATTCTGCCGCGAGCACTTCCTCTTCTTCCGCTCATGCGTGTGTGTTTGATCATATCACACACATGTGCGTGTGTTAAAGTGATGTTATAATGCTACTATGAGACACTTGTTCACACTGCAGTGAGCGAGATCATATTAGGCGGTAAAACATGGCACTCTGTGCGGTAAATCAAGAACAGCAGATTTACACAATCAGACTAACTGTGTTGAGCTGGAGAACAATGATGAGTTTCTGTCCATCAATGATCCAAACAGTGTCTCATAAACACAGCAGATATTAAAGCGCCGCTAGTGTTGCCATGGTTACTGCACAATCACACCGGATGATGTCACAACCAGAACACGGCCCGTGTGTATGTCTCTAGATTTAAACATTCTTGGAAACAAGTCAACAAAACATATATAAACATATAACACTGTTCTAGTGTTTTTTGGATATTTTAATCATATTTTGCCTTTAACGTCTCCATGTAAACAACAGAAAAGTGTATTTGTGAAACAGTGATGTCATGCGCATGCGAGTTACATGTTTGCGGGGTGTTTCTTAACAAAGCGACATCTCCAACTACTGGCCTGGCATGCATAATACAGCCTTCCTAGTTATTTTTGCAGATTCATGTGAACGGGGATCATTTTGGCTGATCTCAAGAGCACATTTCGTTCTTAAATGACAGAAGTTTGGAACATCCAGGACTCTTCCCAGAGCTGACCGCCGGCCAAACGGAGCAGAGAAGAGCCTTGGGAAGAGAGGGGAGCTAGAGATCATGTGTGGAGAGAAACTTCACCATCACTACATTGCTCCACTGATCTGAGCTTCATGGAGGAGCGTCCAGACAGAAGCGAAGACACTTTTCCCCATGCATGCTTTTAAGGACTCTCAGACGCTCCGACTGTCTGGAGGAAACCATGCAGTGTTCATCAACTGCTCAATCCCATCCCAATGGTGAGGTATGTGGATGTTTTCAGAGGACTGGTCAGGGTCCAGGACGAAGCTGAACGCAGCAAACATCCTTAAGGAAAACCTGGACCTCAGACCTCCAACAGGACAATGAGTGGCAGTCAGCCAATGAAACTGGGATGAACCCTCAATCTGAGCAAAATGGACCATGTGAGTATAATCTAATCTGGGTTCAACAGCATTGAAGGAGTTTCCAAACCCCAAATAGCTTTAATATTTCGGTTTCATAAAGAAAGTCATATTTACATTTTTATCACAAACGTATTATGTAAGACAAAAGCTTTCATGCCTGTAAGAGTTACAGTAATGTTGATTTGCAGAAAATCTGACTGTAGTTTAAGGCTGTGCAATGTTGCATAGAGCTCATGTGAAGTCTGAGACCACCTGAGGCGTTCACTGTGAAGAAATAAATGGCTTTTTACGGTAGATTAACCTCCGACCTTTACATGAGCAGTGACAGAGGGTGTCTCAGTAATGGATGCCCTAGTGCAGTGTGTTCAGAGAATGATAAACAGCTTCAGTTCTGCATATATGCTTCTTTTACACCGCTTTGTGCAATGCATTGAGATTTAGACGCACACAAATATTATATATGTGTGATCGAGGTGAGGTCAGATCAACAGAAGTTTCAGTACTAAGCAGTTACAGCTGAACATCTCTCGTTAAGTGCTGTTGCCCTGGTGAAGAGATGCAGTTGCCATGGTAACTCCAGTTGTTTCTCACCTGTAGGTCAGGATCCTCCTCATGATTCAGGTGGGCTTCCTCTGCTGCTTCCACCAGCCGCTGGAGGGCGAGACAGACGGATATTACTGTCCTTTCACAACACATGCACACACAAGGACCAAATTTATGCTGATAAAGTCTGATGAAGAGTCTTTGTAAGAATAGCCCTGTAATACAGTCTCTCTCTCTCTCTCTCTCTCTCTCTCTCTCTCTCTCTCTCACCTTTATGGCTTCAGCCTTCTTGTGGAACATCTGCTCCATTTTCTTAGCAAGTTTCTTCACCAGTTTGATCCCATCAATCTCCTCCACCCTCACCGACTGCTCAAACTCCTTGTACTTCTATAGAAACAAAAGACATTTGACAATGGCAATTATAAAGCAGATAATCTCACTGTACAGCACCCACAGCGGTCTGACTCCAGTCAACACCCTTGACTATATTCACAATACAGCATGATTGCAGGGTTCATTCACGTGTGAACTGTGCCAATTTATATTTGAGTCTTCTTGGTTCTTCAGGCGTTTGTTAAGTTGTGCACGTTTGCAGGTGTGGCACAGTGTCCTTGACAAAATCCAGCCATTTCAACTGGAATCCACTCAATTTCAGAGTCAAAGATTTCCCCACACAGATTTTGCATGAGCATTTGCACTCGCTGCATTGACAAAAGAAAATAGATATTTTATGCCCACAAAACTTCACTGATGTTTTATTACATTACTGCGCCTTCTTTAACTGTCATCTGCACTGAAATGGCAATTGCATCTTAAGATAAGAATAGCTTTTTACTATTTGCACTTCTGGTTAGATCTGAATTTCACTGCCTCTGTACTCTGCAGAACAATAACAAATGTTGACCCGAACTAATCTAATGATGTTTTATAATGTATTTATTTTGTTTGTTTGCTGTAAGGACAGAAGAGGAAGGAGACCGTCAGAAGTCTTCATGTGGGGATGAAACTGGATCTAATCCTTTTCCTGGTCCCATAACCTCAAATCGCAAAGCCCTTCAATCCACTCCACTACACTCGAGGCCAAACATTATCTCAAAGGCTCTTCACTCGACTAGCCAAGTGTGTCTTCCCAGCTAACAGGTCTCTGAACTTTGGCTATCATTTTCTCAGTTATTAACAAACATTTTTCTAGTCTAGTGACAAACCAATGTTATCTGGTCTTTATATAATATTCTCAAAACATATGAGGGGGGAAAGCACGTTCATTTGAATATACTCCCGGGTTTCTACTGATACAATGCTTAATGCTAATCGCTGAAGTAACCCTTTAATGGTGCCTAGAGAGAAAGTCCTCAAGAACAGGGCTGTCACTTTACGTTCAAAACTCGATTGCACAATCGATCGGACCAACCAACTCAAGTTTCGAAAACGAAAATAGGGAATCGATTTTAACCAAATATGTACACTACCCAGCAAAAATGTGTATGTGGGGCCCACATGGGTTAAACATGGGCTACAGGGGTACAGAGTGGGCATGGGCTCAAAATAGGCATCTCATCTGGGGCCCACTTGGGTCAACTAAGTAGGTCCCTCATGAGCAAACCCAGCTGGGCTCCCCATGTACCCCATATGTTTATGGGTACTACCTGGGTTACCCCTATGGGCCCAGTATGAGCCCATCAAGAGACCCATCATCAACCCATCTGGGCTAACCAATGTAGAGTCTCCATGGAAACTGAGGACAATATTAGCTGGGTCCCAGTTGGGTAGCCCAGGTGGGTCCCAGATATCAGCCCAAGTGCAACCCCTTTGGGCACCACATGGGTGTGTTGGCTGGGCTATTAATTTTAAACTAATTAAACAAATAAAAAAAGATAGATGTAACAAAACAACCAGAAAAAGAAAATAAAGAATTCCGAAAGTGCAGTAAGTTGCTAAAGCTAAAAACAAATTTCCCACCAATTTTACACGCCTATAGTTTCAATCGGCTTCTGTTGGTGTTTTGCCATCGGCGATCAACCTGTGTGACATGAGAGACGAGTGATAACCCCTAATAACTTGAGGAGTTCAATATGAAAGCTCTTTGTGTTTTGGACTGTAGATCAAATTATGAAGGACAAAGTGGTATGCAAACTGTGCGAGCGTGAGTTCCCATATCACAGCAGCACTACAACTATGCAGGGCCGTTTGAAGGAATTTGGGGGCCCCAAGCAAAATGGCCATGAAGGCCCCCCCAATACCAGTAAAACATGTGGGTTGTCCTGATACTGTACTTCAAAATGTAACACTGTAAAAATTGCCACACAGAATAAAGTAACTGTTCAAGATCTATTGGTAACTTATAAAAATAATGTCATATTTGTATAAACTGTCACTACCGTATATCCTGACACTAGCACATTAAGATAAGCTATGAAAAAAAATCACGTTTCTCTGCCTCTTTCTGGTTAAATGATGTTTATAATATTTGGTAATATAGCATGCATGCTATTGTAACAGTAGTCACTGTGCAAGTAAAACCTCACTCCTCTGTCCTCAAGAGACACTCTAGCGATTGACACTAGAGATTACAGCCTCCTTGTTAGAGCGTCCGACTCTCATGCTGGCGGACCCGGGTTCGAGTCCCGCTTGGAGCGGGCAGTTTGAACAGGAGGGATTACACTATATTAACTATTCCAGTTTGTTTATGCATAGCATAAATAATAGTTAGTATAGCCACTTTCATCAAAACCTATTACAAAGCAATGTCATGTCACTAAATACGATAAACAGTGATTCTGGAACAGATCTCCGTCTTCCTTATCCCGTTAAAAAACATATTACAGTATGTAACCATATTCAGTCCATGCGGAAAAAAAAGTTGCACTAACTGTTCGTTACAAGCAGCATTTGCCGTCAGGTAGGTGGCTATAAACATGTGTTTGCTAGCCTACCTGCTGCACAATTACACCATTTTTGTACAAGACAGACAAGTAGAACTATTTTATCCAGTGTAATTTGTCACTTACCACTATCTTGTTTTTTCTTATTCTTCCTTTCAATTTTTTTCTTTTCTGGCTTCCTGAAGCATAATTCCGCTTCATGATGACTCCCGAGGTTTCGTATTTTGCGGCAGCAGAGATCACGTGGTGCTGTCAGCGACTTCTGAGAGGGGGGGGTCCCGATAACAGTGTCATTGCACTTTACTGCATTGACTATAAAAGGGGCGCTCAGACAGTTTGTCGTTGCATTTTATTCTTAACCTGTCGTTGTCTTGGTTAGCCTGCCTTGTCGCGACGGGCCTGCAACTATGAGAGGGCATATGCAGCTTCATCATGTAGATGAAGACCTAGACCCGTAGCCACCTGCTAAACTGACAAGACTTTCCCCCCGTCTGCACCTCTACCTGCTCTCGAAGCTCGCAAATTTGGCTGGTTCTCAATTAAGTCCATTTAAAGTTTCATTTTAGAACAGTTGTCTAATGGATTGAATCATTACATAAAATAATTTTGGAGATTTTTGAACAGCCTAAATCATGAATGCAGCCCTGTTGTAGACTGCGACAGATGTTTCTCGTCCACGGTCTGATTCGGAGAATGTAGCGGCCCTGCATGTTTATCCTAACTTCACGATCAAGGTAGGCTATTTCTTCTGTGAATTTTAAGTTTTATTTTTAACCTCTTAATAATATTAATAATAATTTGATACATTTATATAGCGCTTCTCTGGGTACTCCAAACATTTTCCATATAGAAGTGGGGGGGATCTCCTCAACCACCACAGATGTGCAGCACCACCTGATGATGCAACGGCAGCCATATTGCTCCAGAACGCCCACCACACACACCAGCTTATGATGGAGAGGAGACAGAGTGATTAAGACAATCGTATATAAATATGGGGATGATTAGGAGGCCATGATGGACGGAGCCAATGGGCAAATTTGGCCAGGATGTCGGGGTTACACCACTACTCTTTTTTCATCATGGGATTTTTTATCTCATCCGAAGGACGATGCTTATTACAGGACAGTGTCCCCATCACTACACTGGGGTGTTAGGACCCACACAGACCACAGGGTGAGCGCCCCCTGCTGGCCTCACTAACACCTCTTTCAGAGAGACTCCTAGTTTTTGCAGTTGGTCTCCCATCCAGGTACTGACCAGGCTCAGCCCTGGTTCGCTTCAGTGGGAAACCAGTCTTGGGCTACAGGGTGATATGGCTGCTGGCAACCATGGGCTACAATCACCTATGTAGGCGAAATTTGTTTGACATTTCTAATCGTAAACACAGCCATGTTGAAGCCTGCAGTAATGTTTTTCATTGATGGCGGTCCACTTTGCTTATTGTTTTTCGAGACTGTTGCACTCCTGTTTGTCATTGTGCACAAAACTTCACGCCAATAAATCATGAGAAATACTGCTGACTTGTGCGTCTCAAGTGCCATCTTCACGTCGTCCTAATGCCTGTTAGTTGTCTGTGGATTGGCCTATATTTGAGGTTGAAAATGTGAACGTCTCTAGACATGGAAAATCGATTTTACAATCAATGCAATGAACACTTCGAAGAGAAATCGAAGAGGATTTTTTCACAAAAGTGACAGTCGTAATCAAGACTGTTAACACAATTTCCTAGCAGTTTGCGAGGAGTATTGGGACAAAGTATAAAAGTGGACTAGCAGCTAGCGACCCAATCTCTGTCGTTCGCTGGAACTGAAGGATTAGCCAACCATCAGCCAACAAAAGCAGCTTGGTAGAGAATAGTATGAGAGCACTATGGTGCTCCACTCTCCATACTGGAGGTAATAGTCAGGTGATTATACATAGACTAGTTCCTGTTATTGGGTGGAGCACTTCCCTAGAGGTTCGGAGTGTTTCGGCCCACTGAAGAGATCATGCCCGGTGATGACCGGTGATGGAGAGCAGGAGGATGTGGAGCTGATGTGGAGCTCCACCCGATGCTCTCTCGCCAGGTCTCCTGAAAATGTTGCCATCGCTGGAGCGGGCAGTTAAGAGAACAGGATTCTCTCATAAGGCCTTTCCCAGTCCTTACGACGGGATGCTGAAAACTTGCTCCCTTGGAATAGGTTGCCCACTTGGAAATGTAGCTTTCAGTGTATCATGAAGACTTTAACGTCACGTTATTCATTCATACTAATAGGTCTGGCCATTCACTGCTTGACACCTGGAGTACATATGCACTGAACTCTCTGTTTCACCTTCGCAGTTGATAACGCTGACGTTCCCCTCCATCCGCCCCACCACCAGCAGGTTGGCCCCTGTCCATCCCACATTTTCAGGCAGGATCAGCCGAATCTGCATCCCTAGGATTTGGACTAAGGACGGGGCCTATGCCAAATAACTATTCTATACAACTAAACATTAAACATTGTATGGTATTTCATTCCCATAGCGTGAACTCCATGACGCAGTGTTGAGTTCCTCCTCAAAAGGGTCACTTTTCCACGAGGAACCCATTAATCTTGGCATCATGCACACTGCTAGTAAGGTAAAGATCGGCTGATGCAACATAAACAAAAGATTAATGAGCTCAATTTGAATGAATACGCACAAATCAGTGACAGTATGAGGATGGATTTTGCTGTAGTAGGATGCTAGTTTAACTTTTTACTATTTCCCCTTCAAAGGGGATGTTCCGGCAGAGATTAACAAATGGGAGCGGAGGAAAATTTGCATGAAAGAAGGCATGAAGGAGGCCCTGAAGAAACGCAACTAATGGCCCATGAACAGGGTGTGATGGAATCCATTTACCATGAAGCTGGTGTGCTGAAGAGGCTTTGGAAACGGCACTGTGTCAAACCCTTGACTTAAAAAATGACATAAGGTGAAAGACAGGAACACACTTATCTGCTCAGGCTGTTCTGGGAACTGGGTCCTAGCAAACTAAAATATGTTCTAAGAATATTATCATAATGAGAACATTAAGTTATGCATGTTATTTATGAATGTTCTTTTTTAAAAAAGTATTTCTTTGTTATACAAACGTTAAGGAAACATTCCATTTGATCATTCTGCAAACATTATAAGAATGTTACTTTTGAACGTTCAAAGGGAGGGAGTTTGAGCCGATCACTTCAACAGTGTTGGAAGATATTGTGCAATAACTGAAACCACCCGATGCAGGGACGAAGGCGGAGCCAGGGTGGACTGAGAGTTTGTCCAATCAGATTAGTATTTTTATTTATTTATCTATTTATTTTTCCTCTGTGGGGTTGCTTGACACAAATGTAAGCACACCCTCAAATGAAATTGTTACAATGGGTATATACTGGAAAAGCACTGACTGTATCCCAACACATGCACAAAATACCTGCTCTAGTAAATCATGTATCATTTTGCAAATCAGTCTCTGCAACTGTGGCATTCTTCTTTCAGGCCTCCAACATACACGTTAACATTCGACTTATGACCTTGAGCGCAGACAATCTTCTCGCTCCATAAACATCTAGGATCAGCTTCTCATAGCCAAATCCAAACCTGGGGCCGTATTCACAAAACATCTTAAGGCTAAAAGTAGCTCAAGTCCTTTCACACTGGACACACACGATGGTTTTATTTTTTGATCAGCTGTTTGTGTAATGAGTGCTTCCACACCGAACACAAATGTGCTGCGGTGAAAAAACGATGTTTTATTATTTTTTTGTTTCGATGTCGATTTGTTTAACTCTAGCTGCGACAGAAAAGGCTTCAACCAATCCCATACAAGGAAACAAAGGTAATGAACTGTCATGGCTATTCACATTAACCTTTGCCAGGTGTCGCATTTCTCACGAGATTAGAGCTGTAGAGTTACAGCTCAATCCTGTAGGCTACAGACAGCGATTACATAACCTTTTGAGTTAAAACTCAAAGATTTTTTTCTTAACCTACAGCTCTGGAAAAAATTAAGAGACCATTTAACATGAAGAAATCAATGTCAGGTGGTCTCTTCATTTTTTTTCAGAGCTGTATTTGTATCCGCGACTATTGGAAAGTGAATGTGTTTCCGTCAGAATGTTTGCATTGTGACTCAACAGGAAACAGAGCTGCTCCGGATCGACTGGTTCTCTGGAGTGTGTGTTTGTCTCGTCAGATGCGGTGTAAACGTTACTGTCTCTGGAGGAACTCCTCAAATTGTCCCACGGACATTGGAAAGTAAGTGTGGAACCGGCCATGATAAAGTTTTAGCTCCTGTACAAGATTAGCATACTCCCCTTCAGACTCTCTGTTCTTTAAGACTGGGTGCACCCGAAACCTTCTTTTCGGTATTTTAAAGCAGATGAAAAACTCGTCTTCACTGGATAATGAAGTGTCCATGTTTTCTCAGCTGTCGCCACGAATGTTCTGGAAAGTTGGAGCTCTAAAACGTCACAGACGTCGCAAAGTCGTGACGCGGCTGATGTGAATAGTTTAGACGCGATCTATTCTCACACAAAATATTTGCTTTTTCCTTACACATCTGGTGTGAAAGCACCTTAACTTGCCGGATTAGGAGAACCTCGGTGGGTCTAAGAGTATTTTTGCAAAGCATTTTAGCGTTAAAACTAGCTCCTAAATCTGTAAACATAAGGAGCAGTCAAGAGGACTCCTAAGTCACTAAGACCAAATCACAAACAATCCTAATGGATGCTGCGGACCTTTCTCCCCTTTATCTCTTTCACAAGTTCACACTTACAAATCATCAGATAGAGTAAAAGAGTAAAATAAGCCTGTTTGGCCCAAACCCAGAGCCGATTCCCCGGCTGGGCCGAGAGTGAGGAGTCAGGAGTCAGGGTGGCGGAGGGATACTGAAAACTGTCGAGGTAACTAGGGGTGAGTCGGCTGTGTATAATGTATATACTCGAGCTGATTGGATAGTGCTTCTCCCAAACTTTATTTATAAAACATAATTTGTTGCTTGAATTCTGCAATCTCTCGAGATAAACACATGTAAGAGGCTGAACATATACTTGTTTAATTAGTGACACTTAGCCTACTTTTTAAAATCTATATTTGAACATGGTAACATGATACCTCATTATACAACACCCCTCCCTATCAGCCAATCACTGTGGTCATAGGAAGCGTGATGACATCATACACAGCAACAGGTCGACCCCGCCCTTACTCTTAGCTTAAGACTTATCTCTACTCCTTAGTAAAAGTTGCTCTCAGCAGCTTTGGGAATATCTTTTGGAGAACTCTTGGTGCTGAGATAAAGTGTAGTGTGAATACAGTGTGAAGTTTGAGTGAAACTGAAGTAACTGTAGATCAGTGGCGGTGGACAGCGCCTTCATTGCATGACTTTCTGTGGGTGCAGAGAATGTTTTTTTGCATTTTTAAACATTAACAAAGGTAACCTATGGATTTAAAATCACTGAAGTTATGGTGGCCTTAAGCCCTAAGAGTCGGACAGGACTCGTTTTCCCGGAGGACATTTGATAATTCCATGTTTACAGGTGAAGTTTGTGATTTTAATCCCGGCTGAATCTGCCAGGTCTATTTTTCTCACACAACCTCAGCTACAATTCCAGAGCAAACTACCTAAACCCAGCGGTCCTCTGAGAAATCCCATCCCGTCCGCATGCGAATGTCTGGGATTGCCGGCAGTGTTTTATCCTAGCGTATTATTTTTTGACTATCTGAGCTCTCGTTTGTGCACCAATCTTTCACATGCTTTCTTTTTATTTGAATATGGATGATATCCGACGAAAAATAAATAAATAAATAATGCAGAAACTGCAGTGTCAGCTAAGATACTTGTCTAGATTTCTTTATGTGGGTTGATTATAAACAGCCACTTCAATAAATTATTGTGTTATAATAGTTTCATTAAATAGTTTTATAATAAATTAAAGTAATTCAGTAAAAGACAGCATGTCATACGTAAGCCCTCACATGACCTTCTGTAACGCCCACCTCTGGAATAAACCAATCGGGTGATGAGATGTCTGTCCTTGCACTTTTACATTGAAGTGTTTCCTGTGCCTTATTTTGTAGTTCTTTGTAGTTTTTCATGTTGATTAGTCTCCCCAGGGTTTCCCATTTATCACGCAGTTATCTTGTTAATCTAGTCTTCCCTGTGTGTATGGTGCGTATGGTTCACTTGTGTTTGTTTCTAGGGCTCTCTGTGTTTATGTTATGCTTTATTTTATTAAACTATCCTGTACCCAGATCCACATCTCTGCCTGCAGTGACACGATACTGTAACTAACATGTAATTTAGAAAACTAGTCCCATCTGAATAGGGCTTTAAAACATCTGTGCAAATGTCTCTTTTTTTAGTTTCATCCATACTTACATGGTGGAATGCCTTCCACAGCACTATTCTTTCACCATAAATGATGAACCTTTGCTGCTTTCTTATAAAGTGTTTCTACGGCTTGCTTGTGTGTCGCATGGAAAACGTCTGTACACCCACCGTTTTACTAAGTCAGCATGATCATAACCCTGTGTATTTTAAAATGCTTTTATATAATAACACATAGTGAATGAATGTCTGGTAATTAACATTTTAAAATGTCCCAGTCTACAGTATGTTTGCCACGCTGGTCCTATTTTTACAGTCCCGGGGGTGTTTCGGTGCTGTTGCCTACACATCACATCTGCACTTCAGCTAGCACTAATTTCACAAGCACCGATCGGGTTTTGTACTGGAACTGAGCCTGTGTGGAGTGCGTTGAGAAAATCACTTTTTAAAAATACATTTGAACAGAACCGATTGAATTATTTGTGGTTTAAGAAATAGTATTTTGACTATTTAAGGTTTAGTATTTCTTAGTTTATATTTATATAGGTACACTCTAAAGAAATGCTGGGTTGTTTTAACCCAAATGTGGGTCAAATATGTACAAACCGAGTTGTTGTGTTACATTTTTCAATTACATTTTTAACCCAACAATTGGGTTGGTCCATATTTGACCCAAACGTGGGTTTAAACAACCCAGTATTTTTAAAGTGTATCAAATTGGATACACACACTATATTTCCAAAAGTGTTGTGATGCCTGCCTTCACATGCACATGATCTTTAATGCCATCCCATTCTTAATCCGTAGGGTTTAATATGGAGTCGGCCCACCCTTTGCAGCTCTAACAGCTTCAGCTCTTCTGGGAAGGCTTTCCTCAAGGTTTAGGAGTGTGTTTATGGGAATTCTTCTAGAAGCGCATTTGTGAGGTCAGGCACTGATGTTGGACGAGAAGGCCTGGCTCGCAGTCTCCGCTCTAATTCATCCCAAAGGTGTTCTATCGGGATGAGGTCAGGACTCTGTGCAGGCCAGTCCAGTTCTTCCACACCAAACTCGCTCATCCATGTCTTTATGGAGCGACGCTTTGTGCACTGGAGCGCAGTCATGTTGGGACAGGAAGGGGCCGTCCACAAACTGATCCCACAAAGTTGGGAGCATGAAATTGTCCAAAATGTCTTGGTGAAGCATTAAGAGTTCCTTTCACTGGAACTAAGGGGCCAACCCTGAAAAACAACCCCACCCCATAATCCCCCCTCCACCAAACTTTACACTTGGCACAATGCAGTCAGGCAAGTCCCGTTCCCATGGCAACCGCCAAACCCAGACTCGTCCATGGGATGGTCAGACAGAGAAGCGTGATTGGTCACTCAGAGAACACGTCTCACTGCTCTAGAGTCCAGTGGTGGCGTGCTTTACCCCACTGCATCCCACGCTTTGCATTGCTCTTGGTGATGTAAGGCTTGGATGAGCTGCTCGGCCATGGAAACCCATTCCATGAAGCTCTCTCCGCACTGTTCCTGAGCTCATCTGAAGGCCACAGGAGTTTGGAGGTCTGGAGCGATTGACTCTGCAGAAAGTTGGTGACTTCTGCGCACTGTGACCCTCAGCATGCGCTGACCCCGCTCTGGGATTTCACTTCGTGGCTGAGTTGCTGTTGTTCCCAATCGCTTCGACTTTGTTATAATGCACGAAGATGTGATTGTACACATCTTCATACAATAAATGAAAAACTGATCTCAAACCTGTTAAAATAAATAGGGAAGTGAAGTCAAAAAGGCTTCCTGAGCCCATCAGAGGGAAAGCTGTTCTGGGCCACTGGGAAACTGTAAAAGATGGGCTCTTTCCACTATATTAATCCCCAAATCAAAGATGCTTCAGGAGGTTTCAAAGAAGCCCAGGACGTCAATGTGCACCAGTCAACCATTAGAAAGAGACCCAAAAATCTGGTCTGAAGAACACACCTCTGCTCTCAGTGGAGAAGACTGGGGTTAGCCATCATCCACAGGACACCTGTATGCTTCATTCTTCAATTTGCCACTTCATACCAAGGCACAACCTTGCCAGAACCCTCAGAGAACGTTCCCTGTGCGCTGGAATCATATGTCTTCTGTGTGTCTGGTTTGCACATCACAGCTGTCTGCTTACAAGGAACATTTCATCCCGTCCACAGAAGCTCATCCATCCCAGTGACACTTGACATTAATACCCTTTAAAGACAAGCATGACAATGCAGAATACAGACTGCTGAAGGGGATTCTGCTGTTAAAGTGCTGTAGTGACACACAGTGATCTGCATTCACATTCATTTGCATACTGCTAAATAATTAACCTCACTGATTGCAATGGGTAATGTGCTATTCTCTGATAATAGATAGCTGTGATATAGGAAGACATCTCGAACATTTTGTTCTTTGCACACAAGTTCTGATATTTAAGACCGTTAATGCACTCAACTCACACACATGCAAACAACATGATGTTTAAATCAAATCAAATCTTGGTTGGAGTGGGAAGATAAGTGGCTATTTTCATATTAATTTTAGATGCAAAATCTCCTTCTATCAATACAGATCAAAAATTTGATGACATTCTTGAGTCTAATCAGATTTTCTGTCTAAATCTATTTAAATTGTAATACAACTGTGGTGTAAACAAAAATATATTGACTATTACATACAGAAATGAGTCAAAACATTGAGGTAAATTAGCTCTTTAAGCCATTTCGCCTGGACTACACAACTGGGTTTCCCCGAAAATGATAACTCTGTCATTATCCACTCATTCCAAACACGCATGCTTTCATTTTTCAAGCACATCAAGGAAACGAAAATCATCAAGAAAACACACACGTGGGAAAGCAAGCTTCAACTGAAGTGGACACTGGCTTACATTTCAGGGACTAGTTTATATGATTTTATGGTCATTTTTTTGGTGTTTTGGTCATTTTATGGAAAGAATTGTGAAAGGATTCTTCAAAAAATTCTACAGAGAGAATTACAACATAAAATTGAGGCATGAGCGCGCGAGTAAAAATAAACTGAAATTCTTTTCAAATCGAATTATCTTAAGTTTTTCGAAGAACATACACACACATTTATGAGCATTTTAAGCTGAATATTTATATTTATCAGGGCAGGATATTGATCACTTCCTGTGACACACACACACACACACACACACACTATAACAGACTCCCTGCTCATCAGTTTCCCTTTGATTTAACCTTGAAACGTGAGATATTTCCAATACATGTACATTTGAGCTTGAGCAGTGCATGTTGTGATGATGATGAAGATGATGATGATGATGATGATGATGATGATGATGATGATGCAGAATGAGATGGCACAGCTTGAATACATGCATAATAATGACAGCGGATAATATAAAAATACACATTCATTCAATGTAAAGAATGCTTGAGATGGAAAAGAGAGGAGAGGTGAGAGTTAGGGCAAAGACTGAACAACAGACAGATGAAATACATACACACACAAAATCATAGATAAACAAAGAAAGAACTCGCACTGCGTAAATTATGCTTTGGGAACGCCTAATGGTGTCTAATGGATAGAGTGAACGTCACGGCGGGTGATGACATGACCAGGAACGCATCTGGAAACACCGGCTTCTGTTGTATTGTCCCATACAGTGAGTTCACTATATAAACATAAGGACATTGAGCCTGTGATGCGGCTTCTTCCGCCCAGGGAGAGAGCCCGGTGTTTCAAGCTCTGAGGAGGTGGATGTGCTGCGCATCGAAGGGTGGGAAGAGGATTTGCCACCTCTTCCTCCTGCCTATGAGGAGTTGGTGGAGGTAATTACACGTGTCGAAGTTAAGCATTAACTGGCCAGCCAAGAAGCACGTACCTCGTCCGCTCACCTCCACCACAGGGTCTGCATTTTTTCCCGATCTCCATGATGAGTTATCGAGATCGTGGAATAAGCCATATTATTCCAGTCTTCAGCCCCCAAGTGCACGTTTATTCAGACATTAGGGGGTTGAAATAATATGGCTATGGGGCGATACCTAGGCTTGATACCTGACAACTGGAGCTCTAACTCCTAACACACACACACACACTCACACACACACACACACACACACACACACACACACACACACACACACACACACACACACACACACACACACACACACAAAGACACACTCACTCACACACACACACACACACACTGCCGAAACCTGAAGGCACACCTGTTTCACATCTATTTACAGCCTCTTCCCATAGCACTAAATCAGCGCAGCATTGAGAGTAGCTTTTGAAAGGGAACTAACATGAAACGATGATATTTTTACAAACATTAACAAAGCTTTAAAAAAACAGTGCAAATGTAAACTGTTACCAAAAGATCCGTCATTTGATCTAGTATGTTAGATAGAAAAGAAAAAAATATATGTATACTTTGTGTAAAGAACATGAAGCGTTCTGCTTGTTTTGAAGCAGTTTTTGCTCCAGGCCTCCACAAGCAGAAACCCAACCCTCTGTGAACGAGGTCTCGCTCTCGCCTACCCAGAGCCTCTCGGAAGCACTTTTGGTCTGATGAGGTCTCACACACACACACACACACACACACACAATAAGCAGTGCGTGAGCCTCAGGACACACTTACACCAGTTCATTCACATTACTCTACTTTACATTCTCAGACTCTTCTCTTTCTCCATGCACATTTCTTCCTCTGGGCTTCCCGTCATACGCCTCTTTCCTTTCTTCTCTTCTGTTGCCTCTACTCGGTTATTTTCTGCTCTCTGCTTTTCTGTCTGCTCACCAGGCATGTTCTCTTTCTTCATTTTAACCCGTCACACAGATAATCTGCCCCTCTGGCTCCCATCCTCTTTGCTTTAGAAGCACACACACGCACACACACACGCACACACACACACACACACACACACACACACACACACACACACACACAAAGGCACATATGCCACAAACATCCACTGTCACTGTCTTTTTCCTTAATATTTGAAAGTCCAACCAGCCCAATGGTGACAAAAGTATAATAACTTCCATCTGATCCACTACAGAAACACTGTACACTGTAAGAACTTATGATGTACTCAAATGTTTTCGGTGAAAGATTCGCACATTTTAAAGCTTTGAAATTAATGAGTAAATGTAAGTAAAAATCTGAAGTAGATCTGAATAACTACATTTGGTACCGTAACAAATAAATACAAGTAAACCCAACGAGTTAAAATAACTAGAATATTTGCATAAGCTAATTTTTATTAGTAATGTGAAATTATTTAATTTGAATCCACTAAAATAGCAGCTGACTTTACCCAGCTAACAGGGAACGTTGTGTCAAGGTTCTCTCAGCGTTATGAACAAACGCTCTTCCAGTAACGTTAATAAAACGTCTGTTAAGAGTTATCTTGACTTTAATAATGTTCTCAAAATGTTTTTTCTGAAACATTTTAGTTGGACATTCGTCTAAATTTTTTAAACGTTGCAACTAAACGTTCAGAGAATGATACAATAGAATGTCTTCTTAACCGGATGTTTTAAACATTCAGAAATAACATTCCAATAATGTTTGCAATGTTCCCTTTACGGTCATATAACCAACCATGCCATTTAAAAATGCATGTTGGGAAAACTAGAAAAAAAACCTGCCAATGGGGTCAGAAAAATAACAATTCAAAGGGAAAAGATTCGTATTTTTGGCAGATGGACACATTTAGCAGAAAACAAGACTTTTGCAGATTCTTCTGGTAAATGTATCGTAATGTAAGCCGGCGAATCGCTCCAATGGAGGAAACGATGGGTGGCGTTCAGTGTTCTCAGCTGGGCAGACAGGGGTTTTAATTCCAATTAAATTATGCCAATTGGTTATCTGGTCATTTAATAATTAACCACACATTTAATTATTCTGTTTAACCCTTTGTGAAAAGTATACCCGTTCAAAACCTCCAAGAGATCGTTAATAATTCAGAAAGAGTAAATCAGAATCAATCAAAAGTCCTATTCAGACGATAATTGTTTCTCATGTGGATGTCCGTATAAATAAATGTGCTGCCACCTCAGTGATCAAACTCGTGCATTCGGATTTTATTCCCGGTGGAGGAGCGAGTTTTGTGATCCTGCGCACCTGGGAACACCGCTCACGTAACGGAGGCCAGCTAGCAGTCGCTGTGTGAGTAAACCTCACTCCTCTGATTTCAAGAGACGCTCTAGTGACTGACGCTAGGGGTTGCAGCCTTTAGCCTCCTTCAGCTAGCAGTCGCTGTGTGAGTAAACCTCACTCCTCTGATCTCAAGAGACGCTCTAGCGACTGACGCTAGGGGTTGCAGCCTTTAGCCTCCTTCAGCTAGCAGTCGCTGTGTGAGTAAACCTCACTCCTCTGATCTCAAGAGACGCTCTATCGACTGACGCTAGGGGTTGCAGCCTTTAGCCTCCTTCAGCTAGCAGTCACTGTGTGAGTAAACCTCACTCCTCTGATCTCAAGAGACGCTCTAGCGACTGACGCTAGGGGCTGCAGCCTTTAGCCTCCTTCAGCTAGCAGTCGCTGTGTGAGTAAACCTTACTCCTTTGATCTCAAGAGACGCTCTAGCGACTGACGCTAGGGGCTGCAGCCTTTAGCCTCCTTCAGCTAGCAGTCGCTGTTTGAGTAAACCTCACTCCTCTGATCTCAAGAGACGCTCTAGTGACTGACACTAGGGGTTGCAGCCTTTAGCCTCCTTCAGCTAGCAGTCGCTGTGTGAGTAAACCTTACTCCTTTGATCTCAAGAGACGCTCTAGCGACTGACGCTAGGGGCTGCAGCCTTTAGCCTCCTTCAGCTAGCAGTCGCTGTGTGAGTAAACCTCACTCCTCTGATCTCAAGAGACGCTCTAGCGACTGACGCTAGGGGTTGCAGCCTTTAGCCTCCTTCAGCTAGCAGTCGCTGTGTGAGTAAACCTCACTCCTCTGATCTCAAGAGACGCTCTAGTGACTGACACTAGGGGTTGCAGCCTTTAGCCTCCTTCAGCTAGCAGTTGCTGTGTGAGTAAACCTCACTCCTCTGATCTCAAGAGACGCTCTAGCGACTGACGCTAGGGGTTGCAGCCTTTAGCCTCATGTGTCCGTTAGAGTGTCCGACTCTCATGCCCGGACCGTATTTAAATCTCCTGTTTAAAAATTGGAAGATGTTATTTTAAAAATTTGGAAATGAGCGGAAATAAGTGCATACAATGCTGCAAATTGAACCTATATAACGTTAATTACTGCCGTAATAACGTCTCATTTCAAATGGTTACGTGTTTTTCATCTCTTTCTCTTTTGAGCCGTGATGA
The DNA here is from genome assembly GCA_023029165.1 of Gobiocypris rarus. Taxonomy (NCBI): domain Eukaryota; kingdom Metazoa; phylum Chordata; class Actinopteri; order Cypriniformes; family Gobionidae; genus Gobiocypris; species Gobiocypris rarus. The sequence continues at coordinate 39,653,029 of CM040928.1, forward strand.
AAGATTATTCTTGCTATTTCAGTGATAAAAGTGTAGGCTATAGATCTTTAAAATGCATCACAATTATAGCAGAGTGTAACTGTACGAGGTCAAAAAGGATAAAAACTGGTCATTTTGAAGCGATCTCTGCTTGAAAACTCAGAGATGTGGATTCGGACAGCAATTAAATCCCCACACGACCCTGGTGTTTGTCTGAAAACAGGACGTAATTCTGCCGGGGAGAAAAACACGGACATTCTGGATTCAGACGGCAATAAAATCACAGACTCGCCCCTGTCAATGATGGAAATACCTTACGACCCCACGAGAAACACTCGAAAAGGGCTAGTGTGACAATTTATTAACAGTCAGGTAAATATATAATGCCATAATCAGTTCAAAGATACTCCATACATAACATCGAATACTCTGAAGAAAAGAGTCAGAGATGCATTCCTGACTTTCCGAACGTAACGCTGGGAATCTGGACACCCAACATTACGGGTCAACCTGGTTACAGTACCGAGCCCCGATCGTTCTGCCACATCGCTGTAAGGACTCAGACCAGACAGTCAGCGCTTTCAAATGGAAACACATGCTAACAATGGGAATCACTCAACCAAATGCCTGGATTGTTAGAAGATCAAATGGCCGAAGCCACACCCACCATAATTAGTGGGCCACACCCACCATAATAAAATATCTCTAATCTCTTAAAACCTTTATTACTTTTTCCTTTACTACTGTGGGGATGAGACCTTTGTACCAGTCGATATCAAATGATATAAACCATGTATAGCACTGTATATACTCTAAAAAATGCTGGGTAAAAAACAATCCAATGTTGGGTCAAATATGGGCTAACCCAGCAATTGGGTTGTTTTATCCCGGCGATTTGGTTGTTTTAACCCAGCGATTTGGGTGTTTTAACCCAGCGATTGGGTTGTTTTAACCCAGCGATTGTGTTGTTTTAACCCAGCAATTGGGTTGTTTTATCCCGATTTGGTTGTTTTAACTTGCGATTGGGTTGTTTCAACCCAGCGGTTGTGTTGTTTTAACCCAGCGATTTGGGTGTTTTAACCCAGCGATTGTGTTGTTTTAATCCAGCGATTAAGTTGTTTTAACTTAGCGATTTGGGTGTTTTAACCAGCGATTGTGTTGTTTTAATCCAGCGATTAAGTTGTTTTAACCCAGCGATTGGGTTGTTTTAACCCAGCGATTTGGGTGTTTTAACCCAGCGATTGGGTTGTTTTAACCCAGCGATTTGGGTGTTTTAACCCAGCGATTGTGTTGTTTTAACCCAGCGATTGTGTTGTTTTAACCCAGCGATTGTGTTGTTTTAACCCAGTGATTGTGTTGTTTTAACCTAGCGATTGTGTTGTTTTAACCCAGCGATTGTGTTGTTTTAACCCAGCAATTGTGTTGTTTTAACCCAGCGATTGTGTTGTTTTAACCCAGCGATTGTGTTGTTTTTAGGGATGCACCGAATCCAGGATTCGGGTTCGGATTCGGCCGAATATTGGGCTTTTTGATGGGGTTCGTTTCTGCCGAATCTCAGAATTTTTTTCCACCGAACCCGAACCCTAGGATTGCACTATGTGCGCCCCACTGGTCGAACGTAGGCTAATGACGCCGCCGTTGAAAGTGAAAATGGAACTCATGAACAGAAAACGTGGCAGTAGGCTACTTTAAGTTAAAAAAAGCGATTCAAGTCGAGCTACATGTTCAATTTGCAATACCGATTTGTCTCGTGATGACAAGGACCCTAAACAATTAGCCGCTGTTAAATCATTTGCGTATGAAACATCCGAGAGTATACGAGTTGTGCAGCCTCGGGAAGCGCTTTAATTTGCTTTAAGGAGCTGTCAGGAGCTTGTACTACTTCTGCATTTTTCTGTCGAAATGGTCCCACACAATAAGCTTTTCCATTGCTTCATTTTGCGAGATATATCTGGTTTGTGGTTGCACATGTCAACGCGCTCCGTGAGTGAACAAATAACGCTATACAGCATATTTTTCTTAACCAACGTGATATGCGAGGCCCGGGTCAGTTGCTGTAGTGACGAAAAATATGTTGTTTATGTGAATATTAAAAAAATTAAAAATAAATCTTATAGCCTATCCATTTTAACAGCAATGAGTTAAGTTAAACTGTAACTGAACTGCACAGTGCGCCTATTTTGAAATAGCCTATATGTTCTAAATTATGAATTGGTAAAAAGCGTTTGTCAAAAACCTGTATTCACTTGAGTTAGTTTGGACTACTCTCTCAGTAGCCACGTTTTCATTACATATTTGCTTTTGCGTTATTCTAGCCTACTGAATGTCGATAAAAACTAGGCTTCTGCGAAACGGCGGCACGTTTCCATTAACTGATGTTATGCGCAGTGCCGTCGCTGGTCAGTAGTGATGCCCTAAGCGCGATCACTTGCTGATGGTGAATGACCATCACTTGGTGCTGGTCATTATTGGTGCCCTACACGCAGCACGTGAAGCGCGTTATGGGAGCAGCGGGACTGGTTAGGCGACTAAAGCGTTTTTTTCCACTCGTGATAAGTCATTCCATATGCCATGCACGTAAGTTGGTAGATGTTATTCAATCATTAATTCAAATTAAAAGAGCGAAATGTTTGAATTTGCATGGTGGTAAGTTTTTTTTTAACCATTTCGTTATTTTGCCCTTGAATTTCGTTTGTTAGAAATATGAACCGAATTTAGAAATTATTTTGAAATTAAAAACTTTGCGTTTAATAACTAAAATGATTTTTTACTCGTTCCGTTTTTCAATGAGCACGGATTTCTAGTGTAGCCTTTTTACTTGAATGTCTTAAGTAGTCTAATATCTATAGTTTCAGAGGCAGCTAAAATCAGAATTTAAATGGCCTGAATAAAGCTCTCTACGAGCCTGATGTGCGGTGCCGCACTAAGTGACATATATGCGCGTGAATCGCTGTCACATGCGCAATCTCGCGCAAAGAAAAATATAGTAAGTTAGCCTACTGCATAATACAAATCTAACCAGCAGAATAATACAGCATCGCGGTGCACTTTTTAGCTAGGCTATGTCTTTTAACTATTATAGTATTTTGAAGGACATAAACTTTAACTAGCTTTTTACATCAAGTCATTTGTCACTACCTTGCAAGGCCCGTGCGGTCGCACTTGCACAGCCCTTGCGCGGCGGCCGTGTTTACTGTGATGATGGACTGAGGATGGGAGAAGGATTCGGTATTCGGTTTCAGATTCGGCCGAATCTTAGCCAGTGGATTCGGTATTCGGCCGAACCCCAAAAATCTGGATTCGGTGCATCCCTAGTTGTTTTAACCCAGCGATTGTGTTGTTTTAACCCAGCGATTGTGTTGTTTTAACCCAGCGATTGGGTTGTTTTAACCCAGCGATTGAGTTGTTTTAACCCAGCGATTGAGTTGTTTTAACCCAGCGATTGGGTTGTTTTAACCCAGCGATTTGGGTGTTTTAACCCAGCGATTGGGTTGTTTCAACCCAGCAGTTGTGTTGTTTTAACCCAGCGATTTGGGTGTTTTAACCCAGCGATTGAGTTGTTTTAACCCAGCGATTGAGTTGTTTTAACCCAGCGATTGAGTTGTTTTAACCCAGCGATTTGGGTGTTTTAACCCAGCGATTGGGTTGTTTCAACCCAGCGGTTGTGTTGTTTTAACTCAGCGATTTGGGTGTTTTAACCCAGCGATTGTGTTGTTTTAATCCAGCGATTAAGTTGTTTTAACCCAGCGATTTGGGTGTTTTAACCCAGCGATTGTGTTGTTTTAATCCAGCGATTAAGTTGTTTTAACCCAGCGATTGGGTTGTTTTAACCTCAGCGATTGGGTTGTTTTAACTCAGCGATTGGGTTGTTTTAACCCTACGATTTGGGTGTTTTAACCCAGCGATTGGGTTGTTTTAACTTAGCGATTTGTTTTAACCCAGTGATTGTGTTGTTTTAACCCAGCGATTGTGTTGTTTTAACCCAGCGATTGTGTTGTTTTAACACAGCGATTGTGTTGTTTTAACCCAGTGATTGTGTTGTTTTAACCTAGCGATTGTGTTGTTTTAACCCAGCGATTGTGTTGTTTTAACCCAGCGATTGTGTTGTTTTAACCCAGCGATTGTGTTGTTTTAACCCAGCGATTGTGTTGTTTTAACCCAGCGATTGTGTTGTTTTAACCCAGCGATTGTGTTGTTTTAACCCAGCGATTGAGTTGTTTTAACCCAGCGATTGAGTTGTTTTAACCCAGCGATTGGGTTGTTTTAACCCAGCGATTGGGTTGTTTTAACCCAGCGATTGTGTTGTTTTAACCCAGCGATTGAGTTGTTTTAAACCAGCAATTTGGGTGTTTTAACCCAGCGATTGGCATTTTTCAGAGTGTAGTGAGAATTCACATTAAATCATTTAGATTTTGGGTGAATTCTGGAGGAGAGGCAGTGAAGGGAAAGACGGGATAAACGTTAGGGATAATTCACTCAGCGTGAGGTCGTCTCGGACGGGTATGCTAACTGCACGAGGGAGTTTAGATGCTAATTCGCTGTATTTTCACAGTCCTCAGGCATTTTACTAGTTTTTACATCCATTACAGTAATCTTGAATTTCTTGTTATTTTTACTGAAATAGAAAAATACTAAGTAAGTAGTGTAATTTTGTCCAACTTACTCAATTTCTTAAGTTTTTGTTACATTTAGTTAAGTATAGTGTTGATTGAAACTTAAAAATGTAATTAGTGGGGGAAAAAAGTGAATTATAGATGTGAATTGAAACAAACTGTTGTATTCTAAGGCTTTGGTATGTCCAACTCAAACAACCACCGGATATTCAGAAATATAAGGAAGCGTAGTTATTTCCCATAAAGCAGGCCTGGCGTGCTGACCTCACTGTGAAGAAGAGCAGAACACCAGCGATGGAGAGCAGAGCGGAGCGGGCTTGCTGCTCGTGGGTGGTTTAATTAGCGTAGATTGTGTGTGAGGAAGAGTGTGATAACCGAGAGCTGCAGAAACCGAAGCTCACGGACACCGCAGGGAGAGATAAACCTTATACTGAGAGTCAGAAATAGCATGTGTGCACCTTAAAAAGAAGCATGTGGCACAGTGTTGGCACTACCATGATGATGATCGATTACCAAATTCATTCAGCATGAGAACAGGCAGCGCTTCGAAGAGCAGTGTTTGTAGCGAGATACCTTTTGCAGCAGCTGAGAGCCAGAATACTTGGCCGCGATGGATTTAATCTCTCCTCCGAACGCCGAAGCCCAGAGTTTTACACTGGAACGAAGGGAACAAAACATGAGAAAATGAACTGCAACAAATTTGGGAAAGATAAGAGTAGCATAGCTGACAAGACTTAAACCGCATAATGTGCATCTCAGGAATATAAGCATTTTTTGCATTTAATAATCTGAAGAATGCGTTTCCTCTCACTTCTTAAACAGCATTGTGGAATTGTATTTATGCAAATACGTCTCCTTTAAAATATGTTTCTCTCTGTCACTTTAATATCACCAGAAAAGTTGAATAACTTTTGGAGGTGAACTGTTGAAAAGCTGCTCTGCAGGATCAGTGTGCGTGTCATTTGCACAATTATGTCTTTTAGCAATAACAGATTTGTGAGAAAAAAATGACAACATTTGAATATTAGATTGTCAGCAATATGTGCAGAGCACAGCGATCACTGATGTTAGGTAAAGTGTACTCACACGGACAGGGGGATGCCTTGATGAGAAGCACACACGCTGCTGTCGCGAGCGATCCACAGGAGCAGGACAAACACACACCACAGAACACACCTCATGGCTGGAATGATGTCCAGACCTTCTGACGAGAGGAAGAAGTGCCAGCTGCAGATTAGCACATGTGTGTGTGTGTGTGTGTGTGTGTGTGTCGCGTGCGCTCCAGTCAGAGATGAGCACGAGCGCAGCGCGCATGTGTCGCTGAGGGGAAGCCGTCGCTACTGCAGCTTTACTGCGCGGATAGAGAGAGGTGAGAGCAGAACGGTGTCATGTCTTCCCTTTCATCCTCTTCCTCTTCTGCCGAACCTCACAGGAGACCAGCCCTCGGGATGCGCTCCGCTCCTGGAAACTCATCAGCTGGGAGTGCGTTCCCAGCGTTATTTCCCAACGCTCGTTTAAAGGGAACATTCCATGTTATCATTATTTTACTTTTAAATGCTCTCTGAACATTGCGAAACATGTCACGTAAAAAAAGAGCAATGTTGCAGAAGAACAAACTTAATGAATGCTGTATACATTAACGCTTTAAGGTCATTAAAGGGAAGCCTGTACATTATGCAACTTTTCTTTTTGTTCAAAATGACATTGCCTGCATCATCAATCTTACAAAACATGTTTTTGTCTTGAGTGTTTATATTTCTGACCTGTCGGGATGGTTTTCGCGGGAAAACGCTCCAGCGTGTCTCCTCATATAAATAGACGGTATGCATTGACGTCACTTTCCCACCGGAACACCCACTGAGTGGCAGAAGGGCATGACTGGAGTTAACAAGCGATTATCACACTCCATCATGGGCATCGGAAGCACATAAAATGTGGCTGGGTCCTCTCTCAGATTTTTTTTACATTAGAGACCATTTACATTAATACAAATAGGGTAAGACACATGGTGTAGGGTAAGACACATGGTGTAGGGTAAGACACATGGTGTATGGGGTAAGACACATGGTGTAGGGTAAGACACATGGTGTAGGGGTAAGACACATGGTGTAGGGGTAAGACACATGGTGTATGGGGTAAGACACATGGTGTAGGGGTAAGACACATGGTGTAGGGGTAAGACACATGGTGTATGGGGTAAGACACATGGTGTAGGGGTAAGACACATGGTGTATGGGGTAAGACACATGGTGTAGGGGTAAGACACATGGTGTATGGGGTAAGACACATGGTGTAGGGGTAAGACACATGGTGTAGGGGCAAGACACATGGGTAAGACACATGGTGTAGGGGTAAGACACATGGTGTTGGGGTAAGACACATGGTGTAGGGGTAAGACACATGGGTAAGACACATGGTGTAGAGGTAAGACACATGGGTAAGACACATGGTGTATGGGGTAAGACACATGGTGTATGGGGTAAGACACATGGTGTATGGGGTAAGACACATGGTGTAGGGGTAAGACACATGGGTAAGACACATGGTGTATGGGGTAAGACACATGGTGTAGGGTAAGACACATGGGTAAGACACATGGTGTATGGGGTAAGACACATGGTGTAGGGTAAGACACATGGTGTAGGGTAAGACACATGGGTAAGACACATGGTGTAGGGGTAAGACACATGGTGTAGGGGTAAGACACATGGGTAAGACACATGGTGTATGGGGTAAGACACATGGTGTAGGGGTAAGACACATTAGTAAGACATATGGTGTAGGGGTAAGACACATGGTGTATGGGGTAAGACACATGGTGTAGGGGTAAGACACATTAGTAAGACATATGGTGTAGGGGTAAGACACATTAGTAAGACATATGGTGTAGGGGTAAGACACATGGGTAAGACACATGGTGTATGGGGTAAGACACATGGTGTAGGGTAAGACACATGGGTAAGACACATGGTGTATGGGGTAAGACACATGGTGTAGGGGTAAGACACATGGGTAAGACACATGGTGTATGGGGTAAGACACATGGTGTTGGGGTAAGACACATGGTGTAGGGTAAGACACATGGTGTAGGGTAAGACACATGGGTAAGACACATGGTGTAGGGTAAGACACATGGGTAAGACACATGGTGTAGGGGGAAGACACATGGTGTAGGGGTAAGACACATGGGTAAGACACATGGTGTAGGGGTAAGACACATGGGTAAGACACATGGGTAAGACACATGGTGTAGGGTAAGACACATGGGTAAGACACATGGTGTAGGTAAGACACATGGTGTAGGGGTAAGACACATGGGTAAGACACATGGTGTAGGGGTAAGACACATGGTGTATAAGACGACACGGTAACACACAAAGCCCACACCATGTGCTTATCCCAGACCCATTTCTCTATAGGCTTCACACCATGTGTCTGCTTCCATTATCATGCACTACTTATGACCATGCTCCATTTCATACATGGTGTATGGGGTAAGACACATGGGTAAGACACATGGTGTAGGGTAAGACACATGGTGTAGGGTAAGACACATGGTGTTGGGGTAAGACACATGGTGTAGGGGTAAGACACATGGTGTAGGGTAAGACACATGGGTAAGACACATGGTGTATGGGGTAAGACACATGGTGTAGGGTAAGACACATGGGTAAGACACATGGTGTATGGGGTAAGACACATGGTGTAGGGTAAGACACATGGTGTAGGGGTAAGACACATGGGTAAGACACATGGTGTATGGGGTAAGACACATGGTGTAGGGTAAGACACATGGTGTAGGGTAAGACACATGGGTAAGACACATGGTGTATGGGGTAAGACACATGGTGTAGGGGTAAGACACATGGTGTAGGGTAAGACACATGGGTAAGACACATGGTGTATGGGGTAAGACACATGGTGTAGGGGTAAGACACATGGGTAAGACACATGGTTTATGGGTAAGACACATGGTGTAGGGTAAGACACATGGGTAAGACACATGGTGTATGGGGTAAGACACATGGTGTAGGGTAAGACACATGGTGTAGGGTAAGACACATGGGTAAGACACATGGTGTATGGTAAGACACATGGTGTAGGGTAAGACACATGGTGTAGGGGTAAGACACATGGGTAAGACACATGGTGTATGGGGTAAGACACATGGTGTATGGGGTAAGACACATGGTGTATGGGGTAAGACACATGGTGCATGGTGTAGGGGTAAGACACATGGTGTAGGGTAAGACACATGGGTAAGACACATGGTGTATGGGGTAAGACACATGGTGTAGGGGTAAGACACATGGGTAAGACACATGGTGTATGGGGTAAGACACATGGTGTAGGTGTAAGACACATGGGTAAGACACATGGTGTATGGGGTAAGACACATGGTGTAGGGGTAAGACACATGGTGTAGGGTAAGACACATGGGTAAGACACATGGTGTAGGGGTAAGACACATGGGTAAGACACATGGTGTAGGGGTAAGACACATGGTGTAGGGTAAGACACATGGTGTAGGGCAAGACACATGGGTAAGACACATGGTGTAGGGGTAAGACACATGGTGTTGGGGTAAGACACATGGTGTAGGGGTAAGACACATGGGTAAGACACATGGTGTAGAGGTAAGACACATGGGTAAGACACATGGTGTATGGGTAAGACACATGGTGTAGGGGTAAGACACATGGTGTAGGGTAAGACACATGGGTAAGACACATGGTGTATGGGGTAAGACACATGGTGTAGGGGTAAGACACATGGGTAAGACACATGGTGTATGGGGTAAGACACATGGTGTAGGGGTAAGACACATGGTGTAGGGTAAGACACATGGGTAAGACACATGGTGTATGGGGTAAGACACATGGTGTAGGGGTAAGACACATGGGTAAGACACATGGTGTATGGGGGTAAGACACATGGTGTAGGGTAAGACACATGGTGTAGGGTAAGACACATGGTGTAGGGGTAAGACACATGGGTAAGACACATGGTGTAGGGTAAGACACATGGGTAAGACACATGGTGTAGGGGTAAGACACATGGGTAAGACACATGGTGTAGGGGAAGACACATGGTGTAGGGTAAGACACATGGGTAAGACACATGGTGTAGGGGTAAGACACATGGTGTAGGGGTAAGACACATGGGTAAGACACATGGTGTAGGGTAAGACACATGGGTAAGACACATGGTGTAGGGTAAGACACATGGTGTAGGGGTAAGACACATGGGTAAGACACATGGTGTAGGGGTAAGACACATGGTGTAGGGGTAAGACACATGGTGTATGGGGTAAGACACATGGGTAAGACACATGGTGTAGGGTAAGACACATGGTGTAGGGGTAAGACACATGGTGTTGTAAGACACATGGTGTAGGGTAAGACACATGGTGTAGGGGTAAGACACATGGGTAAGACACATGGTGTATGGGGTAAGACACATGGTGTAGGGGTAAGACACATGGGTAAGACACATGGTGTATGGGGTAAGACACATGGTGTAGGGGTAAGACACATGGTGTAGGGGTAAGACACATGGGTAAGACACATGGTGTAGGGGTAAGACACATGGTGTAGGGGTAAGACACATGGTGTAGGGGTAAGACACATGGGTAAGACACATGGTGTATGGGGTAAGACACATGGTGTAGGGGTAAGACACATGGTGTAGGGGTAAGACACATGGGTAAGACACATGGTGTATGGGGCAAGACACATGGTGTAGGGGTAAGACACATGGGTAAGACACATGGTTTATGGGGTAAGACACATGGTGTAGGGTAAGACACATGGGTAAGACACATGGTGTATGGGGTAAGACACATGGTGTAGGGTAAGACACATGGTGTAGGGGTAAGACACATGGGTAAGACACATGGTGTATGGGGTAAGACACATGGTGTATGGGGTAAGACACATGGTGTAGGGGTAAGACACATGGTGTAGGGGTAAGACACATGGGTAAGACACATGGTGTATGGGGTAAGACACATGGGTAAGACACATGGTGTATGGGGTAAGACACGTGGTGTAGGGGTAAGACACATGGTGTAGGGGTAAGACACATGGTGTAGGGGTAAGACACATGGGTAAGACACATGGTGTATGGGGTAAGACACGTGGTGTAGGGGTAAGACACATGGGTAAGACACATGGTGTATGGAGTAAGACACATGGTGTAGGGGTAAGACACATGGTGTAGGGGTAAGACACATGGGTAAGACACATGGTGTATGGGTAAGACACATGGTGTAGGGGTAAGACACATGGTGTAGGGGTAAGACACATGGGTAAGACACATGGTGTATGGGGTAAGACACATGGTGTAGGGGTAAGACACATGGGTAAGACACATGGTGTAGGGGGAAGACACATGGTGTAGGGGTAAGACACATGGGTAAGACACATGGTGTAGGGGTAAGACACATGGTGTAGGGGTAAGACACATGGTGTAGGGGTAAGACACATGGGTAAGACACATGGTGTAGGGGTAAGACACATGGTGTAGGGGTAAGACACATGGCATCAGTTTTTGATGCCAATCGATCTCAGGTTTGAATATGGCATTTGCCGATCTAGCTCTACTCCCTTTTACCATCACATATCAGATCGGAAAGGCATTTATTTTCAATAAAACTGAAGAAAATATTAGAGAAGTGGAAATAAAGCATCTAACATGTGTTTACTATTAAGTGTTTATTGATTATTGTTATAGGTGAACAGACATGCGCTCAATTAGAGATGATAATATGGAGTGGGTCCAATATCATTGGTCATAAAAAGTGGGTGGGTCTTGTCCCACACACACACATTGGATCCGACGCCCATGTACTCCATATATCCTTACAACCTACCAAAGATCCAGTGATCCATGGATATTGACAGGCAGCCAGGAATCGTGTTTTCCTGACATTTATACGAGTCTGATTTCAATGCATAAATATAAATCACTGTCAGTTATCACACTTTCGAGAGTAATGTTAAATCCTGCATGTGGATGGGCCTGTGTATTGAAGTGTGTATGTGGCCGCTTGTCAAGAATGGAAAGCA
>CM040928.1:39667190-39674690 GCA_023029165.1 Gobiocypris rarus
ACACACACACACCTGGCGTTCAGACACACACACACACACACACACACAACATCAGACAAAGAACACGAGAAACACTGGGGTTTAAATACACCCAGGAACAATAAAAAAACTAATAAACAAGAAAAACTACAGAAACATGGCGCAAAACAGGAAATAAAAGTCCACACAAGACAGGGATCATGAGAATAAACATGCATGTTCTGAATGGGGATTTAATTAGGGACCATTTTTAAACACGTCGGGCCTTAGAATAGCTGTCAGACTCTGAACGCATGAAGAATGACACATAATAAAGCTATTCTCAAATCAATATGTAAAACATTTATGACATTTTTACCACTCTTTACATTTTAATGAATGTTAAAATATTTAAAGCCTTTTTTTTAGAACAGAATAAAATACAGTGGCTCCCTAAAAATATTTGCTCACTTGAACACAGCTGAAAATGTGTAGGCCTAAATGCATTACGTTTATCATGAACCGCTCCGAGACACAAGGTTAAGGATCCAAACGCAGTCATTTTTCAGGATCATCCAGAATCCATTAAAGAGGCAAGAAGTCAAAACGCACAGGAAAACCACCCAAACAGACAGGAAACACAGGCTGACAGGGTAATCCCAAAAACCACCCAAACAGACAGGATCACAAACACAGAAACCAGACACACACACACACACGCTCCGAATGGCACTGATTCAAGCAAGACTTAGCAATGAATGACTGAATAAATCAGAGATGATGAGACCGAGCAGGGAATTCTGGGAAATGTAGTCCAAGTGGATAAAGGACCAGGGAGGAATGCCCTCTGGTGGATATGACTGGCACTCCAGCTGGTGACTATAACAGCATTAAATACCATTCACAACTCAGGAATGACTATAGTTCTTAACAAATAACATGCATTGATTAAACTGATCAATTTCTTCATGACGGATCGCTTCCTGTATTCCTCGCTTTGGATAAAAGCGTCTGCTAAATGAATAAATGTAAATGTGCTCAAAAAGATATTTATAATGTCACAAAATATTTTTTATTTGAAATAAATGCAAACTTTCTGTACATCTGTGAATCCTGAAAACAGACACATGAATCACAGTTTCCACAATAAACTGAAGCAGCACAACTGTTCACAACTCTGATAATAATCATAACTGTGTGTTGATCATCAGATCCTCATATGAGAATGATTAGTGAAGGGTCATGTGACACTGAAGACTGGAGTAATGATGATAAACTCAGCTTTGATCACAGGAATAAATCACACTGCACTATATATTCACACAGAGAGCAGCTGATCTACACTGAGGAATATTACACTGATACTGGAGTTATGATCAGATAATCAACAGAAGCACTATATATTCACACAGAGAACAGATGAAACTGTAATAACATTTCAAAATATTACTTTATTTGCCTATTGTTATCAAATAAATGCAGCCTTATTGAACATATATATTACATTTCGTTATTAATCCCACACTTAAATAAAGCATATCAAATATAGGCTATAATACATACAACATTTTAAAGCAGTCGTTCCAGAATAGATTAAAAGTATTAGGCCGAGTTCATGCAGGTTTATTTGAGTTGTTCAAAAAAGTGATGATGACAACTAATAATATACCCATTGTATAAGTAGGCTATAGCAAGCTGTTAAGGAAGAGCATAACGAACTGTAATCAACATGTACGACTGATCATGGATGACAAATATGCATACAGAACATTAAAAACTGCAAAAAGCAAAACAATCATAGTTCTAGGCATAATTCAGGGCTGAGCTAAAACGATAATTAACTTTATGATATAACCAGCTAAACATACTGAGATATGCAGTTGCCCATGTCTGGGAAAATCGAGATGAATATTCAAGCACGTTCCACCTTCACAAATGAAAAATCCAGTGATGGCTCCAGTCCTTGACCAGAGTCCAGTGATGGCTCCAGTCCTTGACCAGAGTCCAGTGATGGCTCCAGTCCCTGACCAGAGTCCAGTGATGGCTCCAGTCCTGACCAGAGTCCAGTGATGGCTCCAGTCCTGACCAGAGTCCAGTGATGGCTCCAGTCCTGACCAGAGTCCAGTGATGGCTCCAGTCCTGACCAGAGTCAGTGATGGCTCCAGTCCTGACCAGAGTCCAGTGATGGCTCCAGTCCTGACCAGAGTCCAGTGATGGCTCCAGTCCCTGACCAGAGTCCAGTGATGGCTCCAGTCCCTGACCAGAGTCCAGTGATGGCTCCAGCCCCTGACCAGAGTCCAGTGATGGCTCCAGTCCCTGACCAGAGTCCAGTGATAACTCCAGTCCCTGACCAGAGTCCAGTGATAACTCCAGTCCTGACCAGAGTCCAGTGATGGCTCCAGTCCTCTGCAGAGTCCAGTGATAACTCCAGTCCTGACCAGAGTCCAGTGATGGCTCCAGTCCTGACCAGAGTCCAGTGATAACTCCAGTCCTGACCACAGTCCAGTGATGGCTCCAGTCCCTCTGCAGAGTCCAGTGATAACTCCAGTCCTTGACCAGAGTCCAGTGATAACTCCAGTCCCTGACCAGAGTCCAGTGATGGCTCCAGTCCTGACCAGAGTCCAGTGATGGCTCCAGTCCTGACCAGAGTCCAGTGATGGCTCCAGTCCTGACCAGAGTCCAGTGATAACTCCAGTCCTGACCAGAGTCCAGTGATAACTCCAGTCCCTGACCAGAGTCCAGTGATGGCTCCAGTCCTCTGCAGAGTCCAGTGATAACTCCAGTCCTGACCAGAGTCCAGTGATGGCTCCAGTCCTGACCAGAGTCCAGTGATGGCTCCAGTCCTGACCAGAGTCCAGTGATGGCTCCAGTCCTGACCAGAGTCCAGTGATAACTCCAGTCCCTGAACAGAGTCCAGTGATGGCTCCAGTCCTGACCAGAGTCCAGTGATGGCTCCAGTCCTGACCAGAGTCCAGTGATTGCTCCAGTCCTCTGCAGAGAGTCCAGTGATAACTCCAGTCCCTGACCAGAGTCCAGTGATGGCTCCAGTCCTGACCAGAGTCCAGTGATGGCTCCAGTCCCTCTGCAGAGTCCAGTGATAACTCCAGTCCCTGACCAGAGTCCAGTGATGGCTCCAGTCCTGACCAGAGTCCAGTGATGGCTCCAGTCCTGACCAGAGTCCAGTGATGGCTCCAGTCCTGACCAGAGTCCAGTGATGGCTCCAGTCCTGACCAGAGTCCAGTGATGCTCCAGTCCTGACCAGAGTCCAGTGATGGCTCCAGTCCTGACCAGAGTCCAGTGATGGCTCCAGTCCTGCCACCAGAGTCCAGTGATGGCTCCAGTCCTGACCAGAGTCCAGTGATGCTCCAGTCCTGACCAGAGTCCAGTGATGGCTCCAGTCCTGACCAGAGTCCAGTGATTGCTCCAGCCCTGACCAGAGTCCAGTGATGGCTCCAGTCCCTGACCAGAGTCCAGTGATGGCTCCAGTCCTGACCAGAGTCCAGTGATGGCTCCAGTCCTGACCAGAGTCCAGTGATGGCTCCAGTCCCTGACCAGAGTCCAGTGATAACTCCAGTCCTGACCAGAGTCCAGTGATGGCTCCAGTCCATGACCAGAGTCCAGTGATAACTCCAGTCCCTGACCAGAGTCCAGTGATGGCTCCAGTCCTGACCAGAGTCCAGTGATAACTCCAGTCCCTGACCAGAGTCCAGTGATGGCTCCAGGCCTTGACCAGAGTCCAGTGATAACTCCAGGCCCTGACCAGAGTCCAGTGATAACTCCAGTCCCTGACCAGAGTCCAGTGATGGCTCCAGTCCTGACCAGAGTGAAGTGATGACTCCAGTCCTGACCAGAGTCCAGTGATGGCTCCAGTCCTGACCAGAGTCCAGTGATGGCTCCAGCCCCCTGACCAGAGTCCAGTGATTGCTCCAGTCCTGACCAGAGTCCAGTGATGGCTCCAGTCCTGACCAGAGTCCAGTGATAACTCCAGTCCTGACCAGAGTCCAGTGATGGCTCCAGTCCTGACCAGAGTCCAGTGATGGCTCCAGTCCTGACCAGAGTCCAGTGATAACTCCAGTCCCTGACCAGAGTCCAGTGATGGCTCCAGTCCTGACCAGAGTCCAGTGATGACTCCAGTCCCTGACCAGAGTCCAGTGATGGCTCCAGTCCCTGACCAGAGTCCAGTGATGGCTCCAGTCCTGACCAGAGTCCAGTGATGGCTCCAGTCCTGACCAGAGTCCAGTGATGGCTCCAGTCCCTGACCAGAGTCCAGTGATAACTCCAGTCCCTGACCAGAGTCCAGTGATGGCTCCAGTCCTGACCAGAGTCCAGTGATGGCTCCAGTCCTGACCAGAGTCCAGTGATGGCTCCAGTCCCTGACCAGAGTCCAGTGATAACTCCAGTCCCTGACCAGAGTCCAGTGATGGCTCCAGTCCCTGACCAGAGTCCAGTGGGCTCCAGTCCCTGACCAGAGTCCAGTGATGGCTCCAGTCCTGACCAGAGTCCAGTGATAACTCCAGTCCCTGACCAGAGTCCAGTGATGGCTCCAGTCCTGACCAGAGTCCAGTGATGACTCCAGCCCTGACCAGAGTCCAGTGATTGCTCCAGTCCCTGACCAGAGTCCAGTGATGGCTCCAGTCCTGACCAGAGTCCAGTGATGGCTCCAGTCCTGACCAGAGTCCAGTGATGGCTCCAGTCCTGACCAGAGTCCAGTGATTGCTCCAGTCCTGACCAGAGTCCAGTGATGGCTCCAGTCCTGACCAGAGTCCAGTGATGGCTCCAGTCCCTGACCAGAGTCCAGTGATGGCTCCAGTCCCTGACCAGAGTCCAGTGATGACTCCAGCCCTGACCAGAGTCCAGTGATGGCTCCAGTCCTGACCAGAGTCCAGTGATGGCTCCAGTCCCTGACCAGAGTCCAGTGATGGCTCCAGTCCTTGACCAGAGTCCAGTGATTGCTCCAGTCCCTGACCAGAGTCCAGTGATGGCTCCAGTCCTGACCAGAGTCCAGTGATGGCTCCAGTCCTGACCAGAGTCCAGTGATGGCTCCAGTCCTTGACCAGAGTCCAGTGATGGCTCCAGTCCCTGACCAGAGTCCAGTGATAACTCCAGTCCCTGAACAGAGTCCAGTGATGGCTCCAGTCCTGACCAGAGTCCAGTGATGGCTCCAGTCCTGACCAGAGTCCAGTGATTGCTCCAGTCCCTCTGCAGAGTCCAGTGATAACTCCAGTCCCTGACCAGAGTCCAGTGATGGCTCCAGTCCCTGACCAGAGTCCAGTGATGGCTCCAGTCCCTCTGCAGAGTCCAGTGATAACTCCAGTCCCTGACCAGAGTCCAGTGATGGCTCCAGTCCTGACCAGAGTCCAGTGATGGCTCCAGTCCCTGACCAGAGTCCAGTGATGGCTCCAGTCCTGACCAGAGTCCAGTGATTGCTCCAGTCCCTGACCAGAGTCCAGTGATAACTCCAGTCCCTGACCAGAGTCCAGTGATGGCTCCAGTCCTTGACCAGAGTCCAGTGATGGCTCCAGTCCCTGCCCCAGAGTCCAGTGATGGCTCCAGTCCTGACCAGAGTCCAGTGATAACTCCAGTCCCTGACCAGAGTCCAGTGATGGCTCCAGTCCTTGACCAGAGTCCAGTGATTGCTCCAGCCCCTGACCAGAGTCCAATGATGGCTCCAGTCCCTGACCAGAGTCCAGTGATGGCTCCAGTCCTGACCAGAGTCCAGTGATGGCTCCAGTCCTGACCAGAGTCCAGTGATGGCTCCAGTCCCTGACCAGAGTCCAGTGATGGCTCCAGTCCCTGACCAGAGTCCAGTGATGGCTCCAGTCCATGACCAGAGTCCAGTGATAACTCCAGTCCCTGACCAGAGTCCAGTGATGGCTCCAGTCCCTGACCAGAGTCCAGTGATAACTCCAGTCCCTGACCAGAGTCCAGTGATGGCTCCAGTCCTGACCAGAGTCCAGTGATAACTCCAGGCCCTGACCAGAGTCCAGTGATAACTCCAGTCCCTGACCAGAGTCCAGTGATGGCTCCAGTCCCTGACCAGAGTAAGTGATGCTCCAGTCCTGACCAGAGTCCAGTGATGGCTCCAGTCCTGACCAGAGTCCAGTGATGACTCTCCTGACCAGAGTCCAGTGATTGCTCCAGTCCCTGACCAGAGTCCAGTGATGGCTCCAGTCCTGACCAGAGTCCAGTGATAACTCCAGTCCCTGACCAGAGTCCAGTGATGGCTCCAGTCCTGACCAGAGTCCAGTGATGGCTCCAGTCCCTGACCAGAGTCCAGTGATTGCTCCAGTCCCTGACCAGAGTCCAGTGATGGCTCCAGTCCCTGACCAGAGTCCAGTGATGACTCCAGTCCCTGACCAGAGTCCAGTGATAACTCCAGTCCCTGACCAGAGTCCAGTGATGGCTCCAGTCCCTGACCAGAGTCCAGTGATGGCTCCAGTCCTGACCAGAGTCCAGTGATGCTCCAGTCCCTGAACCAGAGTCCAGTGATAACTCCAGTCCCTGACCAGAGTCCAGTGATGGCTCCAGTCCCTGACCAGAGTCCAGTGATGGCTCCAGTCCTGACCAGAGTCCAGTGATGGCTCCAGTCCCTGACCAGAGTCCAGTGATAACTCCAGTCCCTGACCAGAGTCCAGTGATGCTCCAGTCCCTGACCAGAGTCCAGTGGTAACTCCAGTCCCTGACCAGAGTCCAGTGATGGCTCCAGTCCTTGACCAGAGTCCAGTGATGGCTCCAGTCCCTGCCCCAGAGTCCAGTGATGGCTCCAGTCCTGACCAGAGTCCAGTGATGCTCCAGCCCCTGACCAGAGTCCAGTGATTGCTCCAGTCCCTGACCAGAGTCCAGTGATGGCTCCAGTCCCTGACCAGAGTCCAGTGATGGCTCCAGTCCCTGACCAGAGTCCAGTGATGGCTCCAGTCCCTGACCAGAGTCCAGTGATTGCTCCAGTCCTGACCAGAGTCCAGTGATGGCTCCAGTCCTGACCAGAGTCCAGTGATGGCTCCAGTCCTGACCAGAGTCCAGTGATGGCTCCAGTCCTGACCAGAGTCCAGTGATGACTCCAGCCCCTGACCAGAGTCCAGTGATGGCTCCAGTCCTTGACCAGAGTCCAGTGATGGCTCCAGTCCCTGACCAGAGTCCAGTGATGGCTCCAGTCCTTGACCAGAGTCCAGTGATTGCTCCAGTCCCTGACCAGAGTCCAGTGATGGCTCCAGTCCCTGACCAGAGTCCAGTGATGGCTCCAGCCCCTGACCAGAGTCCAGTGATTGCTCCAGTCCCTGACCAGAGTCCAGTGATGGCTCCAGCCCCTGGCCAGAGTCCAGTGATTGCTCCAGCCCTGACCAGAGTCCAGTGACGGCTCCAGTCCCAGACCAGAGTCCAGTGATTGCTCCAGTCCCCGACCAGAGTCCAGTGATTGCTCCAGTCCCTGACCAGAGTCCAGTGATGGCTCCAGTCCCTGACCAGAGTCCAGTGATTGCTCCAGTCCCTGACCAGAGTCCAGTGATGGCTCCAGTCCCTGACCAGAGTCCAGTGATTGCTCCAGCC
>CM040928.1:39679690-39739690 GCA_023029165.1 Gobiocypris rarus
ATCCAGAAGCTGTGGTTGCCAGAATTTTTACAGTACAAACTACGGTAGCATGATTAAGTTTTATGGATTTAATTTATATTTGCACTAAAAACATTACATTACACTATACACTACTTGCCAGGAGAACGGGACTTTTTCAGGGGTTGGCCCCTTATTTCCAGTGAAAGGAACTCTTAATGCTTCACCAAGACATTTTGGACAATTTCATGCTCCCAGCTTTGTGGGATCAGTTTGGGGACGGCCCCTTCCTGTCCCAACATGACTGCGCTCCAGTGCACAAAGCGTCGCTCCATAAAGACATGGATGAGCGAGTTTGGTGTGGAGGAACTGGACTGGCCTGCACAGAGTCCTGACCTCATCCCGATAGAACACCTTTGGGATGAATTAGAGCGGAGACTGCAGCCAGGCCTTCTCGTCCAACATCAGTGCCTGACCTCACAAATGCGCTTCTAGAAGAATCCCCATAAACACACTCCTAAACCTTGAGGAAAGCCTTCCCAGAAGAGCTGAAGCTGTTAGAGCTGCAAAGGGTGGCCGACTCCATATTAAACCCTACGGATTAAGAATGGGATGGCATTAAAGCTCGTGTGTGTGTAAAGGCAGGCATCACAACACTTTTGGTGACATAGTGTGTGTAACCCGGTAACAAGGACACAAGATGCTGCATCATGTGATTGGCTGACGTGAGGTCAGGTGACATAGCGTAGTGCGTCAGCAAGACCATATAAGGGCATCTACGTCACACAGTTATGCCCAAAGTGTGTAAATGTGACGCAGCGTCTTGTTTTCTTCTCAGGGAAATGGGTTACATACGTTATATGAGACGCTCCCTTTTGAATGGAACTCGATGCTGCGTCATGCCGTTGACACTTTGGGAAAGTCACACTGAGGGAAGATGCCTACCCATCAAGGCTGTGAAGGCTGGCCAGAGGAGAACTGCCCCCCCGACTGAGCCTGGTTTCTCCCAAGGTTTATTTTTCTCCATTAGGTCTCCTGATGGGGTTTGGGTTTCCTTGCCACTGTCGCCTCTGGCTCGGCTTGCTCAGTTGGGGAAAAACTATTTTTCAAATATATTTCAAAATAAATCTAATTATTAAACTAAATTAACCATATAGACCAAATTACTGATCTAAAGCCCACATTGTCACTGTATGATAATCAAAATATATTTTGTTGCATTATCAAGGCCTGAACAAGCCTGTTTTTGAACGTAATCCGGTCTAATCCAAGCAGGAGGAGGCTACTGAAAAAGCCTGCAGATATCCGGCGTTTCTAAACTAAGTGAATAAGGAGTCTGTAACTGCTCTGAGGCTGACTCTAAGGGCCCTATTTTACCGATCTGAGCTCATGGTCTGAAGCTGGTGCTCTTAGGGCGTGTCCGAATCCACTTTTGCTAGTTTAATGATGGGACAAATGGTTGGCATGCCCGGCTCATGGTCCAGAAGGGTCGTCCCTCGTCTCTTAATGAGTCATGGGTGTGTTTTGGGCGTAACGAGCAATAAACCAATCAGAGTCTCATCTCCCTTTCCCTTTAAAAGCCAGTTG
Organism: Gobiocypris rarus; assembly: GCA_023029165.1. Classification (NCBI taxonomy): domain Eukaryota; kingdom Metazoa; phylum Chordata; class Actinopteri; order Cypriniformes; family Gobionidae; genus Gobiocypris; species Gobiocypris rarus. The sequence goes on from CM040928.1 coordinate 39,681,236, forward strand.
TGCTCCACCATGAGCGGATTCACTACTGACATGAGGAGAGACTGAACGCTTCTCCAGAGAGTGTGTGTGTGTGTGTGTGTGTGTGTGTGTGTGAGCGTGAGTGAGTGAGTGAGTGAGTGTCTGAATGCCAGGTGTGTGTGTGTATGTGTGCGTGTGTGTGTGTGTGTGAACACCAGGTGTGTGTGTGTGTGTGTGTGTGTGTGTGTGTGTGTGTGTGTGTGAACACCAGGTGTGTGTGTGTGTGTGTGTGTGTGTGTGTGTGTGTGTGTGTGTGTGTGTGTGTGTGTGTGTGTGTGTGTGTGTGTGTGTGTGTGTGTGTGTGTGTGTGTGTGTGTGTGTGTGTGTGTGTGTGTGTGTAACACCAGGTGTGTGTGTGTGTGTGTGTGTGTGTGTGTGTGTGTGAGTGAGAGTGTGTGTGTGTGTGTGTGTGTGTGTGTGTGTGAGTGTGTGTGTGTGTGTGTGTGTGTGTGTGTGTGTGTGTGTGTGTGTGTGTGTGTGTGTGTGTGTGTGTGTGTGAGTGTGTGTGTGTGTGTGTGTGTGTGTGTGTGTGTGTGTGTGTGTGTGTGTGTGTGTGTGTGTGTGTCTGAACACCAGGTGTGTGTGTGTGTGTGTGTGTGTGTGTGTGTGTGTGTGTGTGTGTGTGTGTGTGTGTGTAATAATCAGAGTATGTGTGTGTGTGTTGTGCTCCGTCTATAGGCTCATATTACTAACACACTCTTTAAATAACACATAAATACTGCACTACTGACTTTAGAGCAGGTGTGTGTTGGTCAATGGTCAGTGGTTTTCAGTTCCTCACAATAGCAACACTCCAACAATGCTCCTGAACACACCTGGTGTTCACACACACACACACACACACACACACACACCTGGTGTTCAGACCAGACGCCCATGGGTGAACAGATGCGCCAGTGCGTTTAATCTGCTCTGTATCCCGACCTCAATAATACACCACAGGAACACCACACTAAACATCTCCAAACCACTGTCCTCTGTGGTGTAAGGCAGAGCCGTAGGACAGGCCATCACAGGGAAGAGTGATTCTCAAAGCACACGTCATTATCAAACACTACATAAGCAGGGAGGACTCAGGAAGCCTAATTACCTGCTCTGATTCAGACTCATTTTAATCCTATGAAAGGAAGGCTAAACGAAAGGGTCTTTGATTAATACTCAAGGGCCTTCTTACTCTGAAATGAACTTCTGCCAAATGTCTTCATCTCTGACCTCATCAGTCAATAAGGCTGGACGATGGTTCGATGTGGCAATCAAGATGAGTGCTAATATAGATTCACACATCATAGATCTCTCGCATTCACACTGAATCTGGACATTATTCCGGATTCCGGATCTAAGGATTTCCAAGTCAGCAGGCCAATTCAGAGATAAAAGAGCGGAGGAGTCTCGCATGCCTCCTCACAGACTCTCAGTGCAGGTTATAAGCACACTATACCCAGTGCGCTCCTGCTTGAGGGAATGGGCGTGCAGCAGAAAGCGCTGTGCCAGCCGGTGGGAATGATGCCTCATGAGGATGATACACGATTCTGGCCGTTATTATCGGGTTGTTCTCAGTGTTTGGCATCATCTTGAACGCGACGGTGATCGTGGTGACGCTGAAGCACAGGCAGCTGAGGCAGCCAACTCGCCTGGTCGGTGGTGGCCGATCTGGGCTGTGCGGTGTGTGGAGGACTGCCCACCACAGTGACCACGAACCAGGTGTGTGTGTGTGTGTGTGTGTGTAGGTGTGTGTGAACACTAGGTGTGTCTAGGAGCATTGTTGAGTGTTACACAGGAGGGACTGAAACCACTGACCATTGACCAACACACACCTGCCTTAAAGTCATTAGTGCAGTATTTATGTGTTATTTAAAGGTGTTAGTAATATGAACATAAAGGCGGAGCACAACACACACACACACACTTCCTGATTATTACACACACACACATTGTCACACACACACACACACACACAACATTTACATTTCACTTACATTTTTTTCTTCTAAAGTTTAAGTTTTATAAGCTCTAATGTTGGCCTTGCTCCGTTGTGTGATATGTGTTCGTGACGTCACGTGATATGCAGATACATTGGAAAGGTCACGCGTGTTATACAAAGATATAAATCTGACATTGAATTAACATGCTCTTTGTTTGAATTCTGATGAAACCGTGGTTCACTTATTTTGGTCATGTCATTATACTCAGAAGCTCTGGAAGGATATTACTGTATTGGTCAAGTGTAATATTTTCCCAGGCTTCTCAATACATATGAGGAACGTTATATTTGGGTATTTTGACTCGGACCCCACAAACGAAAATATCTGTTTTGCTATTAATTTAATCTTTTTCCTGAGCAAATTTTACATTCACAAACTGTGAGCCTGTCTTCTCTGTCTTATTAAAGGAAATGGAAAATTATTTAAATGTGATTTCAGTATCAGCATCTATAACACTGCAGTTACACTAAATGGCACACACACACACACACACACACACACAAATTACACACACACACACACACACACACACACACACACACTAAAGCAGTCAAATACTCAAACGTCACACGGACGCCACGGACACATATCACACAGAACACACACACGACGATGGTTTATGTTATAAAACTTAAACTTTTCTTTTTTTTAAGTGAAAAATATGTTATTTTTAGATCAGACCCTTCCTCATCAAAGCCCTCTGAAGCGTGATTGTGTTTGTGAACCTCATTATTATAATGAAACATCAAACACCCTTTAATTCAGTGTTTAACAGGACTATAAAGATAGCCAACAGGTTTATTAATGACATGGATATCTGTAAATCATCAGCAAATGTTATTTAAAAGTGAACACCTCCTGAATATAATAGGTGAAGCTGAGTGGCTTACATTTCTAATCTTGCATCACTCACCTAACGGATTATTAGAACATTCTGTTCAGTTTCTCATTACTGCAATTATAATCAGCAATCACATGGCAGTTGCTTCAGCATTTAGGATGGTGTTATAATGTGTGTTTTCAGGTCAGGTTCTGGACAGTCAGGAATTAGAAAGGAGATTTTCCTCAGTGACATTTTCTGGACCGCTATCGAGTTCATTGGCATGTTTACGTTTTTTTTTTTAAGTTTCATCACAGTTTCTTCCAGCTGCAGATGACGCTGAATTTCCCTGAAGCAGAAACATCTGTACTGTGCAAAAGCAGTTTTGGGTGAACTGAGCTGCCGCGCCTCACTATCGCTGGCCTAGTGCTCAGTCGCTATCATGAGGAGCGCTGCCTGATACTGTGCAGACGGATGGGTCCGCTCCTACGATCACATGCGGTCGCTATGATGGTGCTGGCCTGGGTCTGGTCCTTCCTCTGAACACCCCGCCAGATCTGTTCCAAAGATGGGACACTGCTGAGCGACGCCCCGCTCAGCGACTGGTACAGCAGAAACTGGCCAACGCTCGTTACACATCATGTGCTACTTCCGCTCTCTGGTTCGTGTGATTTCCTGAGCATCGGGATTCCTCGGCCCTGTGGCCCGCAGGTGGGACCGGGTCCCACTACACTTCATGGGCTGGAGCATTTAATGGGTCAGTTTCCGCACCAGGTGAGCAGCACAGAGGGCAGAAGCACCCGGCCACACAGGTGGCCTGTATGGTGGCTGTCAGGTGATGGCTTCCTGCTCACCTGGCTGATGCTGCACGCCTGTCTGATCCTGTAGACCTCTCTGGTGTGATCGCCACAGCTCCCATGTACCTGGCCAAGAGCAGCACCGTATTCAACCCCATAATCACATATTCATGAACCGACAGGTGAACCAGTTCAAAAGCACACACACTCATGGACTGAACTCACTATGGATACACACGCACACACACACACACACACACACACACACACACACACACACACACACACACACACACACACACATTACACACACACACACATACTGAAACTCTACACCATCACACAAACACACACACACACACACACTCATCAGTACACACACACACACACTCATACACTAAGCAGACAAAACTAAAACACAAACAACACACACTCTCATTTACACAGGTCACACACTAATTAGCATAACACCTCCTCTGGTCGTGATTGGCTGAGCACCTCAGCCACACGCCTCACTCACTGTAGGTACAGCATAACACTCTCCTCTGGTCATTATTGGCTGAGCAGCGCCTTTAGCCCCGCCTCACCACTCTGTAGTTAATTAGCATAACACACTCTCTGGTCATTGGCTGAGCAGTTCTTAGCCCCGCCTCACTCACTGTAGTTAATTAGCATAACACCCTCCTCTGGTCGTATTGGCTGAGCAGTCTAGCCCCGCCTCACTCACTGTAGTTAATTACATAACACCCTCCTCTGGCAGTGATTGGCTGAGCAGTCTTAGCCCTCGCCTCACTCACTGTAGTTAATTAGCATAACACCTCCTCTGGTCGCAGTTATTACACTGAGCAGTCTATCACTCACTGTAGTTAATTAGCATAACACCCTCCTCTGGTTGTGATTGGCTGAGCAGTTATTACACTATGAGCAGTTAATTAGCATAACACCTCCTCTGGTCGTTATTGGCTGAGCAGTTATTAGCTCACTCACTGAGCAGTTAATTAGCATAACATCCTCATGGTCGTGGATTGGCTGAGCAGTGTCTTTAGCTTAGAGCAGTTATTACACTTGAGCAGTGTTTCAGACTTGAGAGCAGTTATTACAGCTGCAGTGAGATTAGGAGAACATTACAGTTATTACACTGAGCAGTTATTACACTGTCGAGGAGACGCCAGAACAACACTGAGCAGTTAAAATAACACTGAGCAGTTATTTCACATTATGAGCAGTTCTGTACAGTGATGAGCAGTTATTCTCTCTCTCTCAGTTAGACTGAGCAGTTATTCTCTGAGCAGTTATTACACTATGAGTAGTTATTTCACATTATGAGCAGGACACCACAGTGACCAGTTATTACACTATGAGCAGTCTCGCTATCAGCCCTTCTGATTAAACATAAACCTCTGCAGTGCTTGTTATGAGCAGTTATGAATACACTATGAGCAGTTTAAATTGGTCGTTATTGCAATAGTTAAATGAATGTGCTATTACACTATGAGCAGTTATTACATGAGCAGTTATTACACTATGGCAGCCTTCCATATGTCAGTCTGTGAGAGGATTATGATGAGCACCACAGAAACATGCTCATAATCAGCAGCTCTGCAGTTATTACAACTCATGAGCAGTTATTACACTATGAGCAGTTATTTAAAAGAAAATAAGAGCATTGACAACCAATGATGTCCAAATGTCATTATGAGCAGTTATTACATTATGGCAGTTATTACACTATGAGCAGTTAGTAAAGGTACATTTTTGAATCTGTTAATATACAGAACAGTTATAAATCCTGAATTCTAATTTGCAGTTATATACACGTGAGCAGTTATATCTTAATAAATTTACATATTATGAGCAGTTATTGCAAATGAGCATATTATTTTAATCCTATGAGCAGTTATTACCAAATGACTGCTTGTGAGCACCTGGTGTGTATGAGCAGTGTTACACACTATGCAGTCTAGTTATACTATGAGCAGTTATTACAAGATAAATGAGCATTTATGTACAGGAGTTATTACATCCTATGAGCAGTTATTACACTATGAGCAGTTATTACACTGAGCAGCATCTATAATGATGCAGTTATTACACATTACACACACACACACACACACACACACACATACACACATTACACACAGCACCACACAGTTATTTCACACTTATGAGCAGTCAAATTACCAGTCAGTTATTATGAGCAGTTGCGCAGAACTGAAGAGCAGCGCAGATTATTAAACAGCATGAGCAGGTTATTACACTGAGCAGTTAACAACATGAGCAGTTATTTAAGAAAAATATGAGCAGTTATTACACACAAAGCATATCCTCTCTTATGAGCAGTAAAGCATACAGTTATTAGCGTGAGTTATTACATCAGCAGTTATTACACTGAGCAGTTATTACACTATGAGCAGTTATTACACTATGAGCAGTTATTCACTAAAACGATGAGCAGTTATTACACTGAGCAGTTATTACACTATGAGCAGTTATTACACGAGCAGGTAAACACACACTATGAGCAGTTATTACACTTATGAGCAGTTATTACACTGAGCAGTTATTACATTGGTCGGTTAATATTCATGAGCAGTTATTACTGAGCAGTTATTACACTATGAGCAGTTATTATTCAGCATTTATAATGTGAGCAGTTATTACACTGAGCAGTTATTACACCATGAGCAGTTATTTCATGAGCAGTTGTTACACCTGAGCAGTTATTTCACACTGTCGAGTTATTACACTATGAGCAGTTATTTTAATTATGAGCAGTTATTACACTATGAGCAGTTATTACACTGAGCAGTTATTACACTATGAGCAGTTATGCATGTGAGCAGTTATTACACTATGAGCAGTTATTACACTATGAGCAGTTATTACTATGAGCAGTTATTACTGCTATTGAGTGAGACAGTTATACCAGTTATTACACTATGAGCAGTTATTACATGAGCCTGTTACACTATGAGCAGTTATTACACTATGAGCAGTTATTACACATGAGCAGTTATTATTACACTGAGCAGTTCTATGAGCAGTTATACTGAGCAGTTATTACACTATGAGCAGTTATTACACTATGAGCAGTTATTACACTATGAGCAGTTATTACACAGATTATGAGCAGTTATTACACTGAGCAGTTATTACACTGAGATTATTACACACAGTTATTACACTATGAGCAGTTATTCACACACACACAAAGTTACACATATGAGCAGTTATTACACTGAGCAGTTATTACACTATGAGCAGTTATTACACTATGAGTTATTAGCTGTGAGGACAGTTACACCACACAGCAGTTATTACACTGAGCTGACTGTGTGAGCAGTTATTCACTATGAGCAGTTATTACACATGAGCAGTTATTACTATGAGCAGTTATTACACTATGAGCACACACACACACACACATGAGCAGTTATTACATTATGAGCACACACACTATGACACACACTCACATACACACATGATTTTTATGACACACACACTGACAGTTATTACACTATGAGCAGTTATTATCACTTATGAGCAGTTATTACACCACGAGCAGTTATTACACTATGAGCAGTTATTACACATGACACAGTTATTACACTGAGCAGTTATTACACTATGAGCAGTTATTACACTATGAGCAGTTATTCTCACTATGAGCAGTTATTACACTATGAGCAGTTATACACACACACACAGTTATTATTACACTATGAGCAGTTATTACACTATGAGCAGTTATTACACTGAGCAGTTATTACACTATGAGCACACACACACACATGAGCAGTTATTACACTGAGCAGTTATTACACATGAGCAGTTATTACATACTGAGCAGTTATTATGAACAGTTATTACACTATGAGCAGTTATTACACTATGAGCAGTTATTACATTATGAGCAGTTATTACACCATGAGCAGTTATTACACTGAGCAGTTATTACACTTATGAGCAGTTATTACACTATGAGCAGTTATTACATTATGAGCAGTTATTACACATGAGCAGTTATTACACATGAGCAGTTATTACACATGAGCAGTTATTACACTGAGCAGTTATTACATTATGAGCAGTTATTACACCATGAGCAGTTATTTCACATTATGAGCAGTTATTACACCATGAGCAGTTATTTCACATTATGAGCAGTTATTACATTATGAGCAGTTATTACACTATGAGCAGTTATTTCACATTATGAGCAGTTATTACACCATGAGCAGTTATTACATTATGAGCAGTTATTACATTATGAGCAGTTATTACACTGAGCAGTTATTACATTATGAGCAGTTATTACACTATGAGCAGTTATTTCACATTATGAGCAGTTATTACACTATGAGCAGTTATTACACTATGAGCAGTTATTACATTATGAACAGTTATTACACTATGAGCAGTTATTACACTGAGCAGTTATTACACTATGAGCAGTTATTACAATGAGCAGTTATTACACCATGAGCAGTTATTACACTATGAGCAGTTATTACATTATGAGCAGTTATTACACTATGAGCAGTTATTACATTATGAGCAGTTATTACACTGAGCAGTTATTACACTATGAGCAGTTATTACATTATGAGCAGTTATTACACTGAGCAGTTATTACACTATGAGCAGTTATTACACTATGAGCAGTTATTACATTATGAGCAGTTACACTATGAGCAGTTATTACACCATGAGCAGTTATTACATATGAGCAGTTATTACACTATGAGCAGTTATTACACTATGAGCAGTTATTACACTATGAGCAGTTATTACACTGAGCAGTTATTACACTATGAGCAGTTATTACACTATGAGCAGTTATTACACTATGAGCAGTTATTACACTATGCAGTTATTACACTGAGCAGTTATTACATTATGAGCAGTTATTACACCATGAGCAGTTATTTCACATTATGAGCAGTTATTACACTGAGCAGTTATTACATTATGAGCAGTTATTTCACATTATGAGCAGTTATTACACTATGAGCAGTTATTTCACATTATGAGCAGTTATTACACTGAGCAGTTATTACACTATGAGCAGTTATTTCACATTATGAGCAGTTATTACACTGAGCAGTTATTACACTTATGAGCAGTTATTACACTATGAGCAGTTATTACATTGTGAGCAGTTATTACACTATGAGCAGTTATTACACTATGAGCAGTTATTACACTATGAGCAGTTATTACACTATGAGCAGTTATTACACTATGAGCAGTTATTACATTATGAGCAGTTATTACACTGAGCAGTTATTACACTATGAGCAGTTATTACACCATGAGCAGTTATTACACTATGAGCAGTTATTACTATGAGCAGTTATTACACTATGAGCAGTTATTACACTATGAGCAGTTATTACATTATGAGCAGTTATTACACTGAGCAGTTATTACACTATGAGCAGTTATTACACTGAGCAGTTATTTCACATTATGAGCAGTTATTACACTATGAGCAGTTATTACATTATGAGCAGTTATTACACTATGAGCAGTTATTACACTATGAGCAGTTATTTCACATTATGAGCAGTTATTACACTATGAGCAGTTATTACTATGAGCAGTTATTACACTATGAGCAGTTATTACACTGTGAGCAGTTATTACACTATGAGCAGTTATTACACTGAGCAGTTATTACACTATGAGCAGTTATTACACTATGAGCAGTTATTACACTATGAGCAGTTATTACACTATGAGCAGTTATTACTATGAGCAGTTATTACACTATGAGCAGTTATTACACTATGAGCAGTTATTACACTATGAGCAGTTATTACATTATGAGCAGTTATTACACTATGAGCAGTTATTACACCATGAGCAGTTATTACACTATGAGCAGTTATTACACTATGAGCAGTTATTACACTATGAGCAGTTATTACACATTATGAGCAGTTATTACACTATGAGCAGTTATTACACTATGAGCAGTTATTACACTATGAGCAGTTATTACATATGAGCAGTTATTACACTATGAGCAGTTATTACACTATGAGCAGTTATTACACTATGAGCAGTTATTACACTATGAGCAGTTATTACACTGAGCAGTTATTACACTATGAGCAGTTATTACACTATGAGCAGTTATTACACCATGAGCAGTTATTACACTATGAGCAGTTATTACACTGAGCAGTTATTACACTATGAGCAGTTATTACACTATGAGCAGTTATTACTATGAGCAGTTATTACACTATGAGCAGTTATTACTATGAGCAGTTATTACACTATGAGCAGTTATTACACTATGAGCAGTTATTACACTATGAGCAGTTATTACACTATGAGCAGTTATTACACTATTATGAGCAGTTATTACACTGAGCAGTTATTACACTATGAGCATTATTACACTACACACACTCACTCATTCACACTCACACTCACACACACACACACACACACACACACACACACACTCACACACTATGAGCAGTTATTACACTATGAGCAGTTATTACACTATGAGCAGTTATTACACTGAGCAGTTATTACACTATGAGCAGTTATTACACTATGAGCAGTTATTACACTATGAGCAGTTATTACACTATGAGCAGTTATTACACTATGAGCAGTTATTACACTATGAGCAGTTATTACACTATGAGCAGTTATTACATTATGAACAGTTATTACACTATGAGCAGTTATTACACTGAGCAGTTATTACACTGAGCAGTTATTTCACATTATGAGCAGTTATTACACTATGAGCAGTTATTTCACATTATGAGCAGTTATTACACTATGAGCAGTTATTTCACATTATGAGCAGTTATTACACTATGAGCAGTTATTACACCATGAGCAGTTATTACACTATGAGCAGTTATTACACTGTGAGCAGTTATACTATGAGCAGTTATTACACTATGAGCAGTTATACTATGAGCAGTTATTACACTATGAGCAGTTATTACACTGTGATGAGCAGTTATTACACTATGAGCAGTTATTACACTGAGCAGTTATTACACTATGAGCAGTTATTACACTATGAGCAGTTATTACACCATGAGCAGTTATTACACTATGAGCAGTTATTAGACTATGAGCAGTTATACTATGAGCAGTTATTACACTATGAGCAGTTATACTATGAGCAGTTATTACACTATGAGCAGTTATTACACTATGAGCAGTTATTACACTATGAGCAGTTATTACACTATGAGCAGTTATTACACTGAGCAGTTATTACACTATGAGCAGTTATTACACCATGAGCAGTTATTACACTATGAGCAGTTATTACACTATGAGCAGTTATTACACTATGAGCAGTTATACTATGAGCAGTTATTACACTATGAGCAGTTATTACACCAAGAATAGTTATTACACTATAAACAGTTATTACACCATGAGTAGTTATTACACCATGAGCAGTTATTACACTATGAGCAGTTATTACACTATGAGCAGTTATTACACTATGAGCAGTTATTACACTGTGAGCAGTTATTACACTATGAGCAGTTATTACACCATGAGCAGTTATTTCACATTATGAGCAGTTATTACACCATGAGCAGTTATTTCACATTATGAGCAGTTATTTCACATTATGAGCAGTTATTACACTATGAGCAGTTATTTCACATTATGAGCAGTTATTACACCATGAGCAGTTATTACACTATGAGCAGTTATTACACTTATGAGCAGTTATTACACTATGAGCAGTTATTACACTGAGCAGTTATTACACCATGAGCAGTTATTTCACATTATGAGCAGTTATTACACCATGAGCAGTTATTTCACATTATGAGCAGTTATTTTACATTATGAGCAGTTATTACACTATGAGCAGTTATTTCACATTATGAGCAGTTATTACATTATGAGCAGTTATTACACTATGAGCAGTTATTTCACATTATGAGCAGTTATTACACTGAGCAGTTATTACACTATGAGCAGTTATTACACTATGAGCAGTTATTACATTGTGAGCAGTTATACTATGAGCAGTTATTACACTATGAGCAGTTATACTATGAGCAGTTATTACACTATGAGCAGTTATTACACTGTGAGCAGTTATTACACTATGAGCAGTTATTACACTGAGCAGTTATTACACTATGAGCAGTTATTACACTATGAGCAGTTATTACACCATGAGCAGTTATTACACTATGTGCAGTTATTACACTGAGCAGTTATTACACTATGAGCAGTTATTACACCATGAGCAGTTATTTCACATTATGAGCAGTTATTACACCATGAGCAGTTATTTCACATTATGAGCAGTTATTTCACATTATGAGCAGTTATTACACTATGAGCAGTTATTTCACATTATGAGCAGTTATTACACCATGAGCAGTTATTACATTATGAGCAGTTATTACACCATGAGCAGTTATTACATTATGAGCAGTTATTACATTATGAGCAGTTATTACACTATGAGCAGTTATTACATTATGAGCAGTTATTACACCATGAGCAGTTATTACACTATGAGCAGTTATTACATTATGAACAGCAGTTATTACACTGAGCAGTTATTACACCATGAGCAGTTATTTCACATTATGAGCAGTTATTACACCATGAGCAGTTATTTCACATTATGAGCAGTTATTTTACATTATGAGCAGTTATTACACTATGAGCAGTTATTTCACATTATGAGCAGTTATTACACTGAGCAGTTATTACACTATGAGCAGTTATTTCACATTATGAGCAGTTATTACACTGAGCAGTTATTACACTATGAGCAGTTATTACACTATGAGCAGTTATTACACTGTGAGCAGTTATTACTATGAGCAGTTATTACACTATGAGCAGTTATTACACTATGAGCAGTTATTACACTATGAGCAGTTATTACACTGTGAGCAGTTATTACACATGAGCAGTTATTACACTGAGCAGTTATTACACTATGAGCAGTTATTACACTATGAGCAGTTAATGAGCAGTTATTACACTAGTGCAGTTTATTACACTGAGCAGTTATTACACATGAGCAGTTATTACACTATGAGCAGTTATTACATTATGAGCAGTTATTACACCATGAGCAGTTATTTCACTATGAGCAGTTATTACATTATGAGCAGTTATTACACTATGAGCAGTTATTTCACATTATGAGCAGTTATTACACTGAGCAGTTATTACACTATGAGCAGTTATTTCACATTATGAGCAGTTATTACACTGAGCAGTTATTACACTATGAGCAGTTATTACACTATGAGCAGTTATTACACTATGAGCAGTTAACTGAGCAGTTATTACACTATGAGCAGTTATTACACTGAGCAGTTATTACACTATGAGCAGTTATTACACCATGAGCAGTTATTTCACATTATGAGCAGTTATTACACTATGAGCAGTTATTTCACATTATGAGCAGTTATTTCACATTATGAGCAGTTATTACACTATGAGCAGTTATTTCACATTATGAGCAGTTATTACATTATGAGCAGTTATTACACTATGAGCAGTTATTACACTGAGCAGTTATTACACTATGAGCAGTTATTACACTATGAGCAGTTATTACATATGAGCAGTTATTACACTATAAGCAGTTATTACACTATGAGCAGTTATTACACTGAGCAGTTATTACACTATGAGCAGTTATTACACTGAGCAGTTATTACACTATGAGCAGTTATTACACTATGAGCAGTTATTACACCATGAGCAGTTATTACACTATGAGTTATTACACTGAGCAGTTATTACACTATGAGCAGTTATTACACCATGAGCAGTTATTTCACATTATGAGCAGTTATTACACCATGAGCAGTTATTTCACATTATGAGCAGTTATTACACTATGAGCAGTTATTTCACATTATGAGCAGTTATTACACTGAGCAGTTATTACACTATGAGCAGTTATTACATTATGAGCAGTTATTACACTGAGCAGTTATTACACTATGAGCAGTTATTACACTATGAGCAGTTATTACACTGTGAGCAGTTATACTATGAGCAGTTATTACACTATGAGCAGTTATACTATGATCAGTTATTACACTATGAGCAGTTATTACACTATGAGCAGTTATTACATTGTGAGCAGTTATTACACTATGAGCAGTTATTACACTATGAGCAGTTATACTATGAGCAGTTATTACACTATGAGCAGTTATTACACTGTGAGCAGTTATTACACTATGAGCAGTTATTACACTGAGCAGTTATTACACTATGAGCAGTTATTACACTATGAGCAGTTATTAGACTATGAGCAGTTATACTATGACCAGTTATTACACTATGAGCAGTTATTACACTATGAGCAGTTATTACACTATGAGCAGTTATTACACTATGAGCAGTTATTACACTATGAGCAGTTATTACACTGAGCAGTTATTACACTATGAGCAGTTATTACACCATGAGCAGTTATTACACTATGAGCAGTTATTACACTATGAGCAGTTATTACATTATGAACAGTTATTACACTATGAGCAGTTATTACACTGAGCAGTTATAACACCATGAGCAGTTATTACACTATGAGCAGTTATTACAATGAGCAGTTATTACATTATGAGCAGTTATTATTACACTATGAGCAGTTATTTCAAAATTATGAGCAGTTATTACACTATGAGCAGTTATTACACCATGAGCAGTTATTACACTATGAGCAGTTATTACACTGTGAGCAGTTATACTATGAGCAGTTATTACACTATGAGCAGTTATACTTATGAGCAGTTATTACACTATGAGCAGTTATTACACTGTGATAAGTTATTACACTATGAGCAGTTATTACACTATGAGCAGTTATTACACTATGAGCAGTTATTACACTATGAGCAGTTATTATACCATGAGCAGTTATTACACTATGAGCAGTTATTACACTATGAGCAGTTATTACACTATGAGCAGTTATTATACTATGAGCAGTTATACTATGACCAGTTATTACACTATGAGCAGTTATTACACCAAGAGCAGTTATTACACTCATGAGCAGTTATTACACTATGAGCAGTTATTACACTGAGCAGTTATTACACTATGAGCAGTTATTACACCATGAGCAGTTATTACACTATGAGCAGTTATTACACTATGAGCAGTTATTACACTATGAGCAGTTATTACACTATGAGCAGTTATACTATGAGCAGTTATTACACTATGAGCAGTTATTACACCAAGAATAGTTATTACACTATAAACAGTAATTACACACTATTACACACATGAGCAGTTATTACACTATGAGCAGTTATTACACCATGAGCTGTTATTACACTATGAGCAGTTATTATACTATGAACAGTTATTACACTATGAGCAGTTATTACACCATGAGCAGTTATTTCACATTATGAGCAGTTATTACACCATGAGCAGTTATTTCACATTATGAGCAGTTATTTCACATTATGAGCAGTTATTACACTATGAGCAGTTATTTCACATTATGAGCAGTTATTACACCATGAGCAGTTATTACACTATGAGCAGTTATTACATTATGAACAGTTATTACACTATGACACACACACACACACACACACACACACACTCACACGGTCACACACTCACACACACACACACACACACAGTGCTTTACACACACACACACACACACACACACAAGCAGTTATTACACTATGAGCAGTTATTTCACATTATGAGCAGTTATTACACTGAGCAGTTATTACACTATGAGCAGTTATTTCACATTATGAGCAGTTATTACACTGAGCAGTTATTACACTATGAGCAGTCATACAGTATTAGTTATTACATTGTGAGCAGTTATCTATGAGCAGTTATTACACTATGAGCAGTTATACTATGAGCAGTTATTACACTATGAGCAGTTATTACACTGTGAGCAGTTATTACACTATGAGCAGTTATTACACTGAGCAGTTATTACACCATGAGCAGTTATTACACTATGAGCAGTTATTACACTGTGAGCAGTTATTACACTATGAGCAGTTATTACACTGAGCAGTTATTACACTATGAGCAGTTATTACACTATGAGCAGTTATTACACCATGAGCAGTTATTACACTATGTGCAGTTATTACACTGAGCAGTTATTACACTATGAGCAGTTATTACACCATGAGCAGTTATTTCACATTATGAGCAGTTATTACACCATGAGCAGTTATTTCACATTATGAGCAGTTATTTCACATTATGAGCAGTTATTACACTATGAGCAGTTATTTCACATTATGAGCAGTTATTACACTGAGCAGTTATTACACTATGAGCAGTTATTTCACATTATGAGCAGTTATTACACTGAGCAGTTATTACACTATGAGCAGTTATTACACTATGAGCAGTTATTACATTGTGAGCAGTTATTACACTATGAGCAGTTATTACACTATGAGCAGTTATTACACTGTGAGCAGTTATTACACTATGAGCAGTTATTACACTGAGCAGTTATTACACTATGAGCAGTTATTACACTATGAGCAGTTATTACACCATGAGCAGTTATTACACTATGTGCAGTTATTACACTGAGCAGTTATTACACTATGAGCAGTTATTACACCATGAGCAGTTATTTCACATTATGAGCAGTTATTACACTATGAGCAGTTATTTCACATTATGAGCAGTTATTACACTGAGCAGTTATTACACTATGAGCAGTTATTTCACATTATGAGTTATTACACTGAGCAGTTATTACACTATGAGCAGTTATTTCACATTATGAGCAGTTATTACACTGAGCAGTTATTACACTATGAGCAGTTATTACACTATGAGCAGTTATTACATTGTGAGCAGTTATTACACTATGAGCAGTTATTACATATTGAGCAGTTATACTATGAGCAGTTATTACACTATGAGCAGTTATTACACTGTGAGCAGTTATTATACTATGAGCAGTTATTACACTGAGCAGTTATTACACTATGAGCAGTTATTACACTATGAGCAGTTACACCATGAGCACTCATTCACACTCACACTACACACACTCACACACACACACACACACACACACACACACACACACACACACACATATTACACTATGAGCAGTTATTACACTATGAGCAGTTATTACACTATGAGCAGTTATTACACTGAGCAGTTATTACACCATGAGCAGTTATTACACTATGAGCAGTTATTACACTATGAGCAGTTATTACATTATGAACAGTTATTACACTATGAGCAGTTATTACACTGAGCAGTTATAACACCATGAGCAGTTATTTCACATTATGAGCAGTTATTACACCATGAGCAGTTATTTCACATTATGAGCAGTTATTACACTATGAGCAGTTATTTCAAAATTATGAGCAGTTATTACACTATGAGCAGTTATTACACCATGAGCAGTTATTACACCATGAGCAGTTATTACACTGTGAGCAGTTATACTATGAGCAGTTATTACACTATGAGCAGTTATACTATGAGCAGTTATTACACTATGAGCAGTTATTACACTGTGATAAGTTATTACACTATGAGCAGTTATTACACTGAGCAGTTATTACACTATGAGCAGTTATACTATGAGCAGTTATTACACCATGAGCAGTTATTACACTATGAGCAGTTATTAGACTATGAGCAGTTATACTATGAGCAGTTATTACACTATGAGCAGTTATACTATGACCAGTTATTACACTATGAGCAGTTATTTCACATTATGAGCAGTTATTACACTGAGCAGTTATTACACTATGAGCAGTTATTTCACATTATGAGCAGTTATTACACTGAGCAGTTATTACACTATGAGCAGTTATTACACAGAGCAGTTATACTATGAGCAGTTATTACACTATGAGCAGTTATACTATGAGCAGTTATTACACTATGAGCAGTTATTACACTATGAGCAGTTATTACATTGTGAGCAGTTATTACACTATGAGCAGTTATTACACTATGAGCAGTTATACTATATGAGCAGTTATTACACTATGAGCAGTTATTACACTATGAGCAGTTATTACACTCATGAGCAGTTATTACACTGAGCAGTTATTACACTATGAGCAGTTATTACACTATGAGCAGTTATTAGACTATGAGCAGTTATACTATGACCAGTTATTACACTATGAGCAGTTATACTATGACCAGTTATTACACTATGAGCAGTTATTACACTATGAGCAGTTATTACACTATGAGCAGTTATTACACTGAGCAGTTATTACACTATGAGCAGTTATTACACCATGAGCAGTTATTACACTATGAGCAGTTATTACACTATGAGCAGTTATTACATTATGAACAGTTATTACACTATGAGCAGTTATTACACTGAGCAGTTATAACACCATGAGCAGTTATTTCACACTATGAGCAGTTATTACACCATGAGCAGTTATTTCACATTATGAGCAGTTATTACACTATGAGCAGTTATTTCAAAATTATGAGCAGTTATTACACTATGAGCAGTTATTACACCATGAGCAGTTATTACACTATGAGCAGGTTATTACACTGTGAGCAGTTATACTATGAGCAGTTATTACACTATGAGCAGTTATACTATGAGCAGTTATTACACTATGAGCAGTTATTACACTGTGATAAGTTATTACACTATGAGCAGTTATTACACTGAGCAGTTATTACACTATGAGCAGTTATTACACTATGAGCAGTTATTATACCATGAGCAGTTATTACACTATGAGCAGTTATTAGACTATGAGCAGTTATTACACTATGAGCAGTTATTACACTATGAGCAGTTATACTATGACCAGTTATTACACTATGAGCAGTTATTACACCAAGAGCAGTTATTACACTATGAGCAGTTATTACACTATGAGCAGTTATTACACTGAGCAGTTATTACACTATGAGCAGTTATTACACCATGAGCAGTTATTACACTATGAGCAGTTATTACACTATGAGCAGTTATTACACTATGAGCAGTTATTACACTATGAGCAGTTATACTATGAGCAGTTATTACACTATGAGCAGTTATTACACCAAGAATAGTTATTACACTATAAACAGTAATTACACCATGAGTAGTTATTACACCATGAGCAGTTATTACACTATGAGCAGTTATTACACCATGAGCTGTTATTACACTATGAGCAGTTATTATACTATGAACAGTTATTACACTATGAGCAGTTATTACACCATGAGCAGTTATTTCACATTATGAGCAGTTATTACACCATGAGCAGTTATTTCACATTATGAGCAGTTATTTCACATTATGAGCAGTTATTACACTATGAGCAGTTATTTCACATTATGAGCAGTTATTACACCATGAGCAGTTATTACACTATGAGCAGTTATTACATTATGAACAGTTATTACACTATGAGCAGTTATTACACTGAGCAGTTATTACACCATGAGCAGTTATTTCACATTATGAGCAGTTATTACACCATGAGCAGTTATTTCACATTATGAGCAGTTATTTTACATTATGAGCAGTTATTACACTATGAGCAGTTATTTCACATTATGAGCAGTTATTACACTGAGCAGTTATTACACTATGAGCAGTTATTTCACATTATGAGCAGTTATTACACTGAGCAGTTATTACACTATGAGCAGTTATTACACTATGAGCAGTTATTACATTGTGAGCAGTTATACTATGAGCAGTTATTACACTATGAGCAGTTATACTATGAGCAGTTATTACACTATGAGCAGTTATTACACTGTGAGCAGTTATTACACTATGAGCAGTTATTACACTGAGCAGTTATTACACTATGAGCAGTTATTACACTATGAGCAGTTATTACACTGAGCAGTTATTACATTATGAGCAGTTATTACACTGAGCAGTTATTACACTATGAGCAGTTATTACACCATGAGCAGTTATTACACCTATGAGCAGTTATTACACTATGTGCAGTTATTACACTGAGCAGTTATTACACTATGAGCAGTTATTACACCATGAGCAGTTATTTCACATTATGAGCAGTTATTACACCATGAGCAGTTATTTCACATTATGAGCAGTTATTTCACATTATGAGCAGTTATTACACTATGAGCAGTTATTTCACATTATGAGCAGTTATTACACTGAGCAGTTATTACACTATGAGCAGTTATTACATTATGAGCAGTTATTACACTGAGCAGTTATTACACTATGAGCAGTTATTACACTATGAGCAGTTATTACATTGTGAGCAGTTATTACACTATGAGCAGTTATTACACTATGAGCAGTTATTACACTGTGAGCAGTTATTACACTATGAGCAGTTATTACACTGAGCAGTTATTACACTATGAGCAGTTATTACACTATGAGCAGTTATTACACCATGAGCAGTTATTACACTATGTGCAGTTATTACACTGAGTTATTACACTATGAGCAGTTATTATGAGCAGTTATTTCACATTATGAGCAGTTATTACACCATGAGCAGTTATTTCACATTATGAGCAGTTATTACACTGAGCAGTTATTACACTATGAGCAGTTATTTCACATTATGAGCAGTTATTACACTGAGCAGTTATTACACTATGAGCAGTTATTACATTATGAGCAGTTATTACACTGAGCAGTTATTACACTATGAGCAGTTATTACACTATGAGCAGTTATTTACATTTATGAGCAGTTATTACACTATGAGCAGTTATTACATATGAGCAGTTATACTATGAGCAGTTATTACACTATGAGCAGTTATTACACTGAGCAGTTATTATACTATGAGCAGTTATTACACTGAGCAGTTATTACACTATGAGCAGTTATTATTACACTGAGCAGTTATTACATTATGAGCAGTTATTACACTATGAGCAGTTATTAGACTATGAGCAGTTATTACTATGACCAGTTATTACACTATGAGCAGTTATTACATTATGACCAGTTATTACACTATGAGCAGTTATTACATTATGAGCAGTTATTACACTATGAGCAGTTATTACACTGAGCAGTTATTACACCATGAGCAGTTATTACACTATGAGCAGTTATTACATTATGAGCAGTTATTACATTATGAACAGTTATTACACTATGAGCAGTTATTACACTGAGCAGTTATAACACCATGAGCAGTTATTTCACATTATGAGCAGTTATTACACCATGAGCAGTTATTTCACACTATGAGCAGTTATTACACTATGAGCAGTTATTACATTATGAGCAGTTATTACATTATGAGCAGTTATTACACCATGAGCAGTTATTACACTATGAGCAGTTATTACTATGAGCAGTTATTACACTATGAGCAGTTATACTATGAGCAGTTATTACACTATGAGCAGTTATTACACTGTGATAAGTTATTACACTATGAGCAGTTATTACACTGAGCAGTTATTACACTATGAGCAGTTATACTATGAGCAGTTATTACACCATGAGCAGTTATTACACTATGAGCAGTTATTAGACTATGAGCAGTTATACTATGAGCAGTTATTACACTATGAGCAGTTATACTATGACCAGTTATTACACTATGAGCAGTTATTTCACATTATGAGCAGTTATTACACTGAGCAGTTATTACACTATGAGCAGTTATTTCACATTATGAGCAGTTATTACACTGAGCAGTTATTACACTATGAGCA
The DNA here is from genome assembly GCA_023029165.1 of Gobiocypris rarus. Taxonomy (NCBI): domain Eukaryota; kingdom Metazoa; phylum Chordata; class Actinopteri; order Cypriniformes; family Gobionidae; genus Gobiocypris; species Gobiocypris rarus. Next base: position 39,702,559 of record CM040928.1, read on the forward strand.
GTTATTACACTATGAGCAGTTATTACATTGTGAGCAGTTATTACACTATGAGCAGTTATTACACTATGAGCAGTTATACTATGAGCAGTTATTACACTATGAGCAGTTATTACACTGTGAGCAGTTATTACACTATGAGCAGTTATTACACTGAGCAGTTATTACACTATGAGCAGTTTTTACACTATGAGCAGTTATTACACCATGAGCAGTTATTACACTATGAGCAGTTATTAGACTATGAGCAGTTATACTATGACCAGTTATTACACTATGAGCAGTTATACTATGACCAGTTATTACACTATGAGCAGTTATTACACTATGAGCAGTTATTACACTATGAGCAGTTATTACACTATGAGCAGTTATTACACCATGAGCAGTTATTACACTATGAGCAGTTATTACACTATGAGCAGTTATTACATTATGAGCAGTTATTACACTATGAGCAGTTATAACACCATGAGCAGTTATTTCACATTATGAGCAGTTATTACACCATGAGCAGTTATTTCACATTATGAGCAGTTATTACACTATGAGCAGTTATTTCAAAATTATGAGCAGTTATTATTACACTATGAGCAGTTATTACACCATGAGCAGTTATTACACTATGAGCAGTTATTACACTGTGAGCAGTTATTACTATGAGCACTATGAGCAGTTATACTATGAGCAGTTATTACACTATGAGCAGTTATTACACTATGAGCAGTTATTACACTATGAGCAGTTATTACACTGAGCAGTTATTACACTATGAGCAGTTATTACACTATGAGCAGTTATTACACCATGAGCAGTTATTACACTATGAGCAGTTATTAGACTATGAGCAGTTATACTATGAGCAGTTATTACACTATGAGCAGTTATACTATGACCAGTTATTACACTATGAGCAGTTATTACACAAGAGCAGTTATTACACTATGAGCAGTTATTACACTGAGCAGTTATTACACTGAGCAGTTATTACACTATGAGCAGTTATTACACCATGAGCAGTTATTACACTATGAGCAGTTATTACACTGTGAGCAGTTATTACTATGAGCAGTTATTACACTATGAGCAGTTATTACTATGAGCAGTTATTACACTATGAGCAGTTATTACACCATGAGTAGTTATTATTACATTATGAGCAGTTATTACACTTATGAGCAGTTATTACACTGAGCAGTTATTACACTATGAGCAGTTATTACACTATGAACAGTTATTACACTATGAGCAGTTATTACATTATGAGCAGTTATTACACTATGAGCAGTTATTACATTATGAACAGTTATTACACTATGAGCAGTTATTACACCATGAGCTGTTATTACACTATGAGCAGTTATTACACTATGAGCAGTTATTACTATGAGCAGTTATTACATATGAGCAGTTATACTATGAGCAGTTATTACACTATGAGCAGTTATTTCACAGTTATGAGCAGTTATTACACTTATGAGCAGTTATTACACTGAGCAGTTATTACACTATGAGCATACACACACACACTCATTATGTGCAGTTATTACACAGTTATTACTCACACACACACACACACACACATTACACACACACACACACTCACACACACACTATGAGCAGTTATTACAGTTATTACACACACACACAGTTATTACACTATGAGCAGTTATTACACAGTTACACAGTTATTACACACAGTTATTACACTATGTGCACAGTTATTACACAGTTATTACAGTTATTACATTATGCACAGTTATTACACAGCAGTTATTACACACACACACACACAGTTATTACACACACAGTTACATTATGAGCAGTTATTACACACACACACATTACACACACAGTTATTACACACACAGTTATTACATTATGAGCAGTTATTACACATTATGTGCAGTTATTACACACAGTTATTACACATGAGCAGTTATTACAGTTATTACAGTTATTACACAGCAGTTATTACATTATCAGTTATTAACAGTTATTACATTATGTGCAGTTATTACAGTTATGAGCAGTTATTACATTATGAGCAGTTATTACAGTATTACAGTTATTACATTATGAGCAGTTATTACACTGAGCAGTTATTACAGTTATGTGCAGTTATTACAGCAGTTATTATGAGCAGTTATTACACTATGAGCAGTTATTACAGTTATTACATTATGAGCAGTTATTACAGTTATTACATTATGAGCAGTTATTACACTATGAGCAGTTATTACATTATGAGCAGTTATTACATTATTAGTTATGAGCAGTTATTACATTATGACAGTTATTACACTGAGCAGTTATTACATTATGAGCAGTTATTACATTATGAGCAGTTATTACACTATGAGCAGTTATTACACTTATGAGCAGTTATTACACTATGAGCAGTTATTACATTATGAGCAGTTATTACACTATGAGCAGTTATTACATATGAGCAGTTATTACTATGAGCAGTTATTACACTATGAGCAGTTATTAGCAGTTATTACACTATGAGCAGTTATTACACTGAGCAGTTATTACACTATGAGCAGTTATTACACTATGAGCAGTTATTACACCATGAGCAGTTATTACACTATGAGCAGTTATTAGACTATGAGCAGTTATACTTATGAGCAGTTATTACACTATGAGCAGTTATACATTATGACCAGTTATTACACTATGAGCAGTTATTACACTATGAGCAGTTATTACACTATGAGCAGTTATTACACTGAGCAGTTATTACACTATGAGCAGTTATTACACCATGAGCAGTTATTACACTATGAGCAGTTATTACACTATAAGCAGTTATTACATTATGAACATTTATTACACTATGAGCAGTTATTACACTGAGCAGTTATAACACCATGAGCAGTTATTTCACATTATGAGCAGTTATTACACCATGAGCAGTTATTTCACATTATGAGCAGTTATTACACTATGAGCAGTTATTACATTATGAGCAGTTATTACACTATGAGCACACACACACACACACACACTCACTCCTCACACACACTCACACACACACACACTCACACACACACACACACACACACACACACACACACACACAGTAGTTATTACACACACACACACACACACACACCATGCACACAGACAGTTATTACACTATGAGCAGTTATTACACTGAGCAGTTATTACACTATGAGCAGTTATTACTATGAGCAGTTATTACACCATGAGCAGTTATTACACTATGAGCAGTTATTAGACTATGAGCAGTTATACTATGAGCAGTTATTACACTATGAGCAGTTATACTATGACCAGTTATTACACTATGAGCAGTTATTTCACATTATGAGCAGTTATTACACTGAGCAGTTATTACACTATGAGCAGTTATTACATTATGAGCAGTTATTACACTGAGCAGTTATTACACTATGAGCAGTTATTACACTATGAGCAGTTATTACATTGTGAGCAGTTATTACACTATGAGCAGTTATTACACTATGAGCAGTTATACTATGAGCAGTTATTACACTATGAGCAGTTATTACACTGTGAGCAGTTATTACACTATGAGCAGTTATTACACTGAGCAGTTATTACACTATGAGCAGTTATTACACTATGAGCAGTTATTACACCATGAGCAGTTATTACACTATGAGCAGTTATTAGACTATGAGCAGTTATACTATGACAGTTATTACTATGAGCAGTTAGTTATTAATTATGACCAGTTATTACACTATGAGCAGTTATTACACTGAGCAGTTATTACACTATGAGCAGTTATTACACTATGAGCAGTTATTACACCATGAGCAGTTATTACACTATGAGCAGTTATTACACTATGAGCAGTTATTACATTATGAACAGTTATTACACTATGAGCAGTTATTACACTGAGCAGTTATAACACCATGAGCAGTTATTTCACATTATGAGCAGTTATTACACCATGAGCAGTTATTTCACATTATGAGCAGTTATTACACTATGAGCAGTTATTTCAAAATTATGAGCAGTTATTACACTATGAGCAGTTATTACACCATGAGCAGTTATTACACTATGAGCAGTTATTACACTGTGAGCAGTTATACTATGAGCAGTTATTACACTATGAGCAGTTATACTATGAGCAGTTATTACACTATGAGCAGTTATTACACTGTGATAAGTTATTACACTATGAGCAGTTATTACACTGAGCAGTTATTACACTATGAGCAGTTATTACTATGAGCAGTTATTACACTATGAGCAGTTATTACACTATGAGCAGTTATTACTATGAGCAGTTATACTATGAGCAGTTATTACACTATGAGCAGTTATACTATGACCAGTTATTACACTATGAGCAGTTATTACACCAAGAGCAGTTATTACACTATGAGCAGTTATTACACTATGAGCAGTTATTACACTGAGCAGTTATTACACTATGAGCAGTTATTACACTATGAGCAGTTATTACACTATGAGCAGTTATTACACTATGAGCAGTTATTACACTATGAGCAGTTATTACACTATGAGCAGTTATTACACTATGAGCAGTTATTACACTATGAGCAGTTATTACACCATGAGCAGTTATTACACTATGAGCAGTTATTACACTATGAGCAGTTATTACATTATGAACAGTTATTACATGAGCAGTTATTACACTGAGCAGTTATAACACCATGAGCAGTTATTTCACATTATGAGCAGTTATTACACCATGAGCAGTTATTTCACATTATGAGCAGTTATTACACTATGAGCAGTTATTTCAAAATTATGAGCAGTTATTACACTATGAGCAGTTATTACACCATGAGCAGTTATTACACTATGAGCAGTTATTACACTGTGAGCAGTTATACTATGAGCAGTTATTACACTATGAGCAGTTATACTATGAGCAGTTATTACACTATGAGCAGTTATTACACTGTGATAAGTTATTACACTATGAGCAGTTATTACACTGAGCAGTTATTACACTATGAGCAGTTATTACACTATGAGCAGTTATTACACCATGAGCAGTTATTACACTATGAGCAGTTATTAGACTATGAGCAGTTATACTATGAGCAGTTATTACACTATGAGCAGTTATACTATGACCAGTTATTACAGTATGAGCAGTTATTACACTATGAGCAGTTACACAGTTATGAGCAGTTATTACACTATGAGCAGTTATTACACTATGAGCAGTTATTACACCATGAGCAGTTATTACACTATGAGCAGTTATTACACTATGAGCAGTTATTACACTATGAGCAGTTATTACACTATGAGCAGTTATACTATGAGCAGTTATTACACTATGAGCAGTTATTACACCAAGAATAGTTATTACACTATAAACAGTTATTACACCATGAGCAGAGCAGTTATTACACTATGAGCAGTTATTACACCATGAGCAGTTATTACACTATGAGCAGTTATTACACTGTGAGCAGTTATACTATGAGCAGTTATTACACTATGAGCAGTTATACTATGAGCAGTTATTACACTATGAGCAGTTATTACACTGTGATAAGTTATTACACTATGAGCAGTTATTACACTGAGCAGTTATTACACTATGAGCAGTTATTACACTATGAGCAGTTATTACACCATGAGCAGTTATTACACTATGAGCAGTTATTAGACTATGAGCAGTTATACTATGAGCAGTTATTACACTATGAGCAGTTATACTATGACCAGTTATTACACTATGAGCAGTTATTACACCAAGAGCAGTTATTACACTATGAGCAGTTATTACACTATGAGCAGTTATTACACTGAGCAGTTATTACACTATGAGCAGTTATTACACCATGAGCAGTTATTACACTATGAGCAGTTATTACACTATGAGCAGTTATTACACTATGAGCAGTTATTACACTATGAGCAGTTATACTATGAGCAGTTATTACACTATGAGCAGTTATTACACCAAGAATAGTTATTACACTATAAACAGTTATTACACCATGAGTAGTTATTACACCATGAGCAGTTATTACACTATGAGCAGTTATTACACCATGAGCTGTTATTACACTATGAGCAGTTATTATACTATGAACAGTTATTACACTATGAGCAGTTATTACACCATGAGATGTTATTACACTATGAGCAGTTATTATACTATGAACAGTTATTACACTATGAGCAGTTATTACACCATGAGCTGTTATTACACTATGAGCAGTTATTATACTATGAACAGTTATTACACTATGAGCAGTTATTATACTATGAGCAGTTATTACACTATGAGCAGTTATTTCACATTATGAGCAGTTATTACACTATGAGCAGTTATTACACTGAGCAGTTATTACACTATGAGCAGTTATTACACACACACACACACACAAACATGTCTGGTGCGCTATCCTTCTGGGGACTCACCATAGGTGTAAGGGTTTTTATACTGTACAAACCGTATTTTCTATCCCCCTACACTGCCCTTGCCCCTAACCCTACCCATCACACACACACACACACACACACACACTCACACACACACACACACACACACACACACACTCACACACACACACACACACACACACACACACACACACACACACACACACACACACACACACACACACTCACACTCATTCACTCACACACACACACACACACACACACACACACCACACACACACACACACACTCACACTCACTCATTCACCTCACTCACACTCACACACACACACACACACACACACACACACACACACACACTCACTCACTCACACACACTCACTCACACACACACACACACACACACACACACACACACACACACACACACACTACACTCACACACACTCACACACACACACACACACACACACACACACAGACACACACACACACACACACACACACACACACACACACTCTCATACACTCACACACTCTCATACACTCACACACTCTCTCACACACACAACTCTGTTTTTTAATAACATCATACAAAATATATGTAGTAGCAGACATTATATGTACAATTTGCGTCAATAAAGATAAGTTATGTTGATGATCCTTGACCTCCTTCTGTTATTTGTATCTTGTAATAACTGCTCATAATGTAATAATCACATTGTAGTAATTACATTATGAGCAGTTATTACATTATTACAGTTATGACAGTTATTTCACATTATGAGCAGTTATTAGACTATGAGCAGTTATTACACTATGAGCAGTTATTACATTATGAGCAGTTATTACACTGAGCAGTTATTACACCATGAGCAGTTATTTCACATTATGAGCAGTTATTACACCATGAGCATTATGAGCAGTTATTTCACATTATGAGCAGTTATTACACTATGAGCAGTTATTTCACATTATGAGCAGTTATTACACCATGAGCAGTTATTACACTATGAGCAGTTATTACATTATGAACAGTTATTACACTATGAGCAGTTATTACACTGAGCAGTTATTACACCATGAGCAGTTATTTCACATTATGAGCAGTTATTACACCATGAGCAGTTATTTCACATTATGAGCAGTTATTTCACATTATGAGCAGTTATTACACTATGAGCAGTTATTTCACATTATGAGCAGTTATTACACTGAGCAGTTATTACACTATGAGCAGTTATTACACTATGAGCAGTTATTACACTGTGAGCAGTTATATTATGAGCAGTTATTACACTATGAGCAGTTATACTATGACCAGTTATTACACTATGAGCAGTTATTACACTATGAGCAGTTATTACACTGTGAGCAGTTATATTATGAGCAGTTATTACACTATGAGCAGTTATACTATGAGCAGTTTTTACACTATGAGCAGTTATTACACTGTGAGCAGTTATTACACTATGAGCAGTTATTACACTATGAGCAGTTATTACACTATGAGCAGATATTAAACCATGAGCAGTTATTACACTATGAGCAGTTATTAGACTATGAGCAGTTATACTATGAGCAGTTATTACACTATGAGCAGTTATACTATGACCAGTTATTACACTATGAGCAGTTATTACACCAAGAGCAGTTATTACACTATGAGCAGTTATTACACTATGAGCAGTTATTACACTATGAGCAGTTATTACACTATGAGCAGTTATTACACCATGAGCAGTTATTACACTATGAGCAGTTATTACATTATGAACAGTTATTACACTATGAGCAGTTATTACACTGAGCAGTTATTACACCATGAGCAGTTATTTCATGAGCAGTTATTACACCATGAGCAGTTATTTCACATTATGAGCAGTTATTACACTATGAGCAGTTATTTCACATTATGAGCAGTTATTACACTATGAGCAGTTATTACACCATGAGCAGTTATTACACTATGAGCAGTTATTACACTGTGAGCAGTTATACTATGAGCAGTTATTACACTATGAGCAGTTATACTATGAGCAGTTATTACACTATGAGCAGTTTTACACTGTGATAAGTTATTACACTATGAGCAGTTATTACACTGAGCAGTTATTACACTATGAGCAGTTATTACACTATGAGCAGTTATTACACATGAGCAGTTATTACACTATGAGCAGTTATTAGACTATGAGCAGTTATACTATGAGCAGTTATTACACTATGAGCAGTTATACTATGACCAGTTATTACACTATGAGCAGTTATTACACCAGAGCAGTTATTACACTATGAGCAGTTATTACACTATGAGCAGTTATTACACTATGAGCAGTTATTACACCATGAGCAGTTATTACACTATGAGCAGTTATTACACTATGAGCAGTTATTACACTATGAGCAGTTATACCATGAGCAGTTATTACACTATGAGCAGTTATTACACCAAGAATAGTTATTACACTATAAACAGTTATTACACCATGAGTAGTTATTACACCATGAGCAGTTATTACACTATGAGCAGTTATTACCATGAGCTTGTTATTACACTATGAGCAGTTATTATACTATGAACAGTTATTACACTATGAGCAGTTATTACACCATGAGCTGTTATTACACTATGAGCAGTTATTATACTATGAGCAGTTATTACACTATGAGCAGTTTTTCACATTATGAGCAGTTATTACATTATGAGCAGTTATTACACTATGAGCAGTTATTACACACACACACACACACAAACATGTCTGGTGCGCTATCCTTCTGGGGACTCGCCATAGGTGTAATGTTTTTTATACTGTACAAACCGTATTTTCTATCCCCCTACACTGCCCTTGCCCCTAACCCTACCCATCACACACACACACACACACACACACACACACACACACACACACACACACACACACTCACACACACACACACACACACACACACACACACACACACACACACACACACACACACACACACACTCACACACACACACACACACACACACACACACACACACACACACACACACACACACACACACATTATGAACAGTTATTACACTATGAGCAGTTATTTCACCATGAGCAGTTATTTCACATTATGAGCAGTTATTACACCATGAGCAGTTATTTCACATTATGAGCAGTTATTTCACATTATGAGCAGTTATTACACTATGAGCAGTTATTTCACATTATGAGCAGTTATTACACTGAGCAGTTATTACACTATGAGCAGTTTTTACACTATGAGCAGTTATTACACTGTGAGCAGTTATATTATGAGCAGTTATTACACTATGAGCAGTTATACTATGACCAGTTATTACACTATGAGCAGTTATTACACTATGAGCAGTTATTACACTGTGAGCAGTTATTACACTGAGCAGTTATTTCACATTATGAGCAGTTATTTCACATTATGAGCAGTTATTACACTATGAGCAGTTATTTCACATTATGAGCAGTTATTACACTGTGAGCAGTTATATTGTGAGCAGTTATATTATGAGCAGTTATTACACTATGAGCAGTTATACTATGACCAGTTATTACACTATGAGCAGTTATTACACTATGAGCAGTTATTACACTGTGAGCAGTTATTACACTGAGCAGTTATTTCACATTATGAGCAGTTATTTCACATTATGAGCAGTTATTACACCATGAGCAGTTATTTCACATTATGAGCAGTTATTACACCATGAGCAGTTATTTCACATTATGAGCAGTTATTTCACATTATGAGCAGTTATTACACTATGAGCAGTTATTTCACATTATGAGCAGTTATTACACTGAGCAGTTATTACACTATGAGCAGTTATTACACTATGAGCAGTTATTACACTGTGAGCAGTTATATTATGAGCAGTTATTACACTATGAGCAGTTATACTATGAGCAGTTTTTACACTATGAGCAGTTATTACACTGTGAGCAGTTATTACACTATGAGCAGTTATTACACTATGAGCAGTTATTACACTATGAGCAGATATTAAACCATGAGCAGTTATTACACTATGAGCAGTTATTAGACTATGAGCAGTTATACTATGAGCAGTTATTACACTATGAGCAGTTATACTATGACCAGTTATTACACTATGAGCAGTTATTACACCAAGAGCAGTTATTACACTATGAGCAGTTATTACACTATGAGCAGTTATTACATTGAGCAGTTATTACACTATGAGCAGTTATTACACCATGAGCAGTTATTACACTATGAGCAGTTATTACATTATGAACAGTTATTACACTATGAGCAGTTATTACACTGAGCAGTTATTACACCATGAGCAGTTATTTCACATTATGAGCAGTTATTACACCATGAGCAGTTATTTCACATTATGAGCAGTTATTACACTATGAGCAGTTATTTCACATTATGAGCAGTTATTACACTATGAGCAGTTATTACACCATGAGCAGTTATTACACTATGAGCAGTTATTACACTGTGAGCAGTTATACTATGAGCAGTTATTACACTATGAGCAGTTATACTATGAGCAGTTATTACACTATGAGCAGTTTTTACACTGTGATAAGTTATTACACTATGAGCAGTTATTACACTGAGCAGTTATTACACTATGAGCAGTTATTACACTATGAGCAGTTATTACACCATGAGCAGTTATTACACTATGAGCAGTTATTAGACTATGAGCAGTTATACTATGAGCAGTTATTACACTATGAGCAGTTATACTATGACCAGTTATTACACTATGAGCAGAGCAGTTATTACACTATGAGCAGTTATTACACTATGAGCAGTTATTACACTATGAGCAGTTATTACACCATGAGCAGTTATTACACTATGAGCAGTTATTACACTATGAGCAGTTATTACACTATGAGCAGTTATACTATGAGCAGTTATTACACTATGAGCAGTTATTACACCAAGAATAGTTATTACACTATAAACAGTTATTACACCATGAGTAGTTATTACACCATGAGCAGTTATTACACTATGAGCAGTTATTACACCATGAGCTGTTATTACACTATGAGCAGTTATTATACTATGAACAGTTATTACACTATGAGCAGTTATTACACCATGAGCTGTTATTACACTATGAGCAGTTATTATACTATGAGCAGTTATTACACTATGAGCAGTTTTTTCACATTATGAGCAGTTATTTCACATTATGAGCAGTTATTACACTATGAGCAGTTATTACACACACACACACACACACAAACATGTCTGAGTGCGCTATCCTTCTGGGACTCGCCATAGGTGTAATGTTTTTATACTGTACAAAGTATTTTCTATCCCCTACTGCCCACCCTACCTACCATCACACACACACACACACACACACACACACACACACACACACACACACACACACACACACACACACACACACACACACACACACACACACACACACACACACACACACACACACACACACACACACACACACACTCACACACACACACACACACACACACACACACACACACACACACACACACACTCACACACACACACACACACACACACACACACACACACACACACACACACACACTCACACGCACACACACACACACACACACACACACACACACACACACACACACACACACACACACACACACACACACACACACACACACACACACACACACACTCACACACACACACACACACACACACACACTCACTCACTCACACTCACACACACACACACACACACACACACACACACACTCACACTTTGCGCTGCACACGCACACACACACTCACACACACTCACACACACACACACTCACACTCACACACACTCACACACACACACACACACACACACACACACACACACACACACACACACACACACACACACACACACACACACACACACACACACACACACTCTCATACACTCACACACTCTCATACACTCACACACTCTCTCTCACACACACAACTCTGTTTTTTAATAACATCATACAAAATATATGTAGTAGCAGACATTATATGTACAATTTGCGTCAATAAAGATAAGTTATGTTGATGATCCTTGACCTCCTTCTGTTATTTGTATCTTGTAATAACTGCTCATAATGTAATAATCACATTGTAGTAATTACATTATGAGCAGTTATTACACTATGAGCAGTTATTACATTATGAACAGTTATTACACTATGAGCAGTTATTAGACTATGAGCAGTTATTACACTATGAGCAGTTATTACATTATGAGCAGTTATTACACTGAGCAGTTATTACACCATGAGCAGTTATTTTACATTATGAGCAGTTATTACACCATGAGCAGTTATTTCACATTATGAGCAGTTATTACACTATGAGCAGTTATTTCACATTATGAGCAGTTATTACACCAGCAGTTATTACACTATGTTACATTATGAACAGTTATTACACTATGAGCAGTTATTACACTGAGCAGTTATTACACCATGAGCAGTTATTACACCATGAGCAGTTATTTCACATTATGAGCAGTTATTTCACATTATGAGCAGTTATTACACTATGAGCAGTTATTTCACATTATGAGCAGTTATTACACTGAGCAGTTATTACACTATGAGCAGTTATTACACTATGAGCAGTTATTACACTGTGAGCAGTTATATTATGAGCAGTTATTACACTATGAGCAGTTATACTATGACCAGTTATTACACTATGAGCAGTTATTACACTATGAGCAGTTATTACACTATGAGCAGTTATATTATGAGCAGTTATTACACTATGAGCAGTTATTACACTGTGAGCAGTTATATTATGAGCAGTTATTACACTATGAGCAGTTATACTATGACCAGTTATTACATTATGAGCAGTTATTACACTATGAGCAGTTATTACACTATGAGCAGTTATTACACTATGAGCAGTTATTACACTGAGCAGTTATTACACTATGAGCAGTTATTACACTATGAGCAGTTATTACACTGTGAGCAGTTATATTATGAGCAGTTATTACACTATGAGCAGTTATACTATGAGCAGTTTTTACACTATGAGCAGTTATTACACTGTGAGCAGTTATTACACTATGAGCAGTTATTACACTGAGCAGTTATTACACTATGAGCAGTTATTACACTATGAGCAGATATTAAACCATGAGCAGTTATTACACTATGAGCAGTTATTAGACTATGAGCAGTTATACTATGAGCAGTTATTACACTATGAGCAGTTATACTATGACCAGTTATTACACTATGAGCAGTTATTACACCAAGAGCAGTTATTACACTATGAGCAGTTATTACACTATGAGCAGTTATTACACTGAGCAGTTATTACACTATGAGCAGTTATTACACCATGAGCAGTTATTACACTATGAGCAGTTATTACATTATGAACAGTTATTACACTATGAGCAGTTATTACACTGAGCAGTTATTACACTATGAGCAGTTATTACACTATGAGCAGTTATTACACCATGAGCAGTTATTACACTATGTGCAGTTATTACACTGAGCAGTTATTACACTATGAGCAGTTATTACACCATGAGCAGTTATTTCACATTATGAGCAGTTATTACACCATGAGCAGTTATTTCACATTATGAGCAGTTATTACACTGAGCAGTTATTACACTATGAGCAGTTATTTCACATTATGAGCAGTTATTACACTGAGCAGTTATTACACTATGAGCAGTTATTTCACATTATGAGCAGTTATTACACTGAGCAGTTATTACACTATGAGCAGTTATTACACTATGAGCAGTTATTACATTGTGAGCAGTTATTACACTATGAGCAGTTATTACATATTGAGCAGTTATACTATGAGCAGTTATTACACTATGAGCAGTTATTACACTGTGAGCAGTTATTATACTATGAGCAGTTATTACACTGAGCAGTTATTACACTATGAGCAGTTATTACACTATGAGCAGTTATTACACCATGAGCAGTTATTACACTATGAGCAGTTATTAGACTATGAGCAGTTATACTATGACCAGTTATTACACTATGAGCAGTTATACTATGAGCAGTTATTACACTATGAGCAGTTATTACACTATGAGCAGTTATTACACTATGAGCAGTTATTACACTGAGCAGTTATTACACTATGAGCAGTTATTACACCATGAGCAGTTATTACACTATGAGCAGTTATTACACTATGAGCAGTTATTACAATATGAACAGTTATTACACTATGAGCAGTTATTACACTGAGCAGTTATAACACCATGAGCAGTTATTTCACATTATGAGCAGTTATTACACCATGAGCAGTTATTTCACATTATGAGCAGTTATTACACTATGAGCAGTTATTTCAAAATTATGAGCAGTTATTACACTATGAGCAGTTATTACACCATGAGCAGTTATTACACTATGAGCAGTTATTACACTGTGAGCAGTTATACTATGAGCAGTTATTACACTATGAGCAGTTATACTATGAGCAGTTATTACACTATGAGCAGTTATTACACTGTGAGCAGTTATACTATGAGCAGTTATTACACTATGAGCAGTTATTACACCAAGAATAGTTATTACACTATAAACAGTTATTACACCATGAGTAGTTATTACACCATGAGCAGTTATTACACTATGAGCAGTTATTACACCATGAGCTGTTATTACACTATGAGCAGTTATTATACTATGAACAGTTATTACACTATGAGCAGTTATTACACCATGAGATGTTATTACACTATGAGCAGTTATTATACTATGAACAGTTATTACACTATGAGCAGTTATTACACCATGAGCTGTTATTACACTATGAGCAGTTATTATACTATGAACAGTTATTACACTATGAGCAGTTATTATACTATGAGCAGTTATTACACTATGAGCAGTTATTTCACATTATGAGCAGTTATTACACTATGAGCAGTTATTACACTGAGCAGTTATTACACTATGAGCAGTTATTACACACACACACACACACAAACATGTCTGGTGCGCTATCCTTCTGGGGACTCGCCATAGGTGTAAGGGTTTTTATACTGTACAAACCGTATTTTCTATCCCCCTACACTGCCCTTGCCCCTAACCCTACCCATCACACACACACACACACACACACACACACTCACACACACACACACACACACACACACACACACACACACACACACACACACACACACACACACACACACACACACACACACACACACACACACACACACACACACACACACACACACACACACACACACACACACTCATTCACACACACACACACACACACACACACACACACACACACACTCACACACACGCACACACACACTCACACTCACACTCATTCACACTCACACTCACACACACACTCACACACACACACACACACACACACACACACACACACTCACTCACACACTCTCACACACACACACACACACACACACACACACACACACACACACACACACACACACACACACACACACACACACACACACACACACACACACACAGACACACACACACACACACACACACACACACACACACACACACACACACTCTCATACACTCACACACTCTCATACACTCACACACTCTCTCTCACACACACAACTCTGTTTTTTAATAACATCATACAAAATATATGTAGTAGCAGACATTATATGTACAATTTGCGTCAATAAAGATAAGTTATGTTGATGATCCTTGACCTCCTTCTGTTATTTGTATCTTGTAATAACTGCTCATAATGTAATAATCACATTGTAGTAATTACATTATGAGCAGTTATTACACTATGAGCAGTTATTACATTATGAACAGTTATTACACTATGAGCAGTTATTAGACTATGAGCAGTTATTACACTATGAGCAGTTATTACATTATGAGCAGTTATTACACTGAGCAGTTATTACACCATGAGCAGTTATTTCACATTATGAGCAGTTATTACACCATGAGCAGTTATTTCACATTATGAGCAGTTATTTCACATTATGAGCAGTTATTACACTATGAGCAGTTATTTCACATTATGAGCAGTTATTACACCATGAGCAGTTATTACACTATGAGCAGTTATTACATTATGAACAGTTATTACACTATGAGCAGTTATTACACTGAGCAGTTATTACACCATGAGCAGTTATTTCACATTATGAGCAGTTATTACACCATGAGCAGTTATTTCACATTATGAGCAGTTATTTCACATTATGAGCAGTTATTACACTATGAGCAGTTATTTCACATTATGAGCAGTTATTACACTGAGCAGTTATTACACTATGAGCAGTTATTACACTATGAGCAGTTATTACACTGTGAGCAGTTATATTATGAGCAGTTATTACACTATGAGCAGTTATACTATGACCAGTTATTACACTATGAGCAGTTATTACACTATGAGCAGTTATTACACTGTGAGCAGTTATATTATGAGCAGTTATTACACTATGAGCAGTTATACTATGAGCAGTTTTTACACTATGAGCAGTTATTACACTGAGCAGTTATTACACTATGAGCAGTTATTACACTGAGCAGTTATTACACTATGAGCAGTTATTACACTATGAGCAGATATTAAACCATGAGCAGTTATTACACTATGAGCAGTTATTAGACTATGAGCAGTTATACTATGAGCAGTTATTACACTATGAGCAGTTATACTATGACCAGTTATTACACTATGAGCAGTTATTACACCAAGAGCAGTTATTACACTATGAGCAGTTATTACACTATGAGCAGTTATTACACTGAGCAGTTATTACACTATGAGCAGTTATTACACCATGAGCAGTTATTACACTATGAGCAGTTATTACATTATGAACAGTTATTACACTATGAGCAGTTATTACACTGAGCAGTTATTACACCATGAGCAGTTATTTCACATTATGAGCAGTTATTACACCATGAGCAGTTATTTCACATTATGAGCAGTTATTACACTATGAGCAGTTATTTCACATTATGAGCAGTTATTACACTATGAGCAGTTATTACACCATGAGCAGTTATTACACTATGAGCAGTTATTACACTGTGAGCAGTTATACTATGAGCAGTTATTACACTATGAGCAGTTATACTATGAGCAGTTATTACACTATGAGCAGTTTTTACACTGTGATAAGTTATTACACTATGAGCAGTTATTACACTGAGCAGTTATTACACTATGAGCAGTTATTACACTATGAGCAGTTATTACACCATGAGCAGTTATTACACTATGAGCAGTTATTAGACTATGAGCAGTTATACTATGAGCAGTTATTACACTATGAGCAGTTATACTATGACCAGTTATTACACTATGAGCAGTTATTACACCAAGAGCAGTTATTACACTATGAGCAGTTATTACACTATGAGCAGTTATTACACTATGAGCAGTTATTACACCATGAGCAGTTATTACACTATGAGCAGTTATTACACTATGAGCAGTTATTACACTATGAGCAGTTATACTATGAGCAGTTATTACACTATGAGCAGTTATTACACCAAGAATAGTTATTACACTATAAACAGTTATTACACCATGAGTAGTTATTACACCATGAGCAGTTATTACACTATGAGCAGTTATTACACCATGAGCTGTTATTACACTATGAGCAGTTATTATACTATGAACAGTTATTACACTATGAGCAGTTATTACACCATGAGCTGTTATTACACTATGAGCAGTTATTATACTATGAGCAGTTATTACACTATGAGCAGTTTTTTCACATTATGAGCAGTTATTTCACATTATGAGCAGTTATTACACTATGAGCAGTTATTACACACACACACACACACACAAACATGTCTGGTGCGCTATCCTTCTGGGGACTCGCCATAGGTGTAATGGTTTTTATACTGTACAAACCGTATTTTCTATCCCCCTACACTGCCCTTGCCCCTAACCCTACCCATCACACACACACACACACACACACACACACACACACACACACACACACACACACACACACACACACACACACACACACACACACACACACACACACACACACACACACACACACACACACACACACACACACACACACACACACACACACACACACACACACACACACACACACACACACACACACACACACACACACACACACACACACACACACACACACACACACACACACACACACACACACACACACACACACACACACACACACACACACACACACACACACACACACACACACACACACACACACACACACACACACACACACACACACACACACACACACACACACACACACACACACACACACACACACACACACAACTCACACACACACACACACACACACACACTCACACGCACACTTTGCACACGCACACACACACACACACACACACACACACACACACACACACACACACACACACACACACACACACACACACACACACACACACACACACACACACACACACACACATACACGTCTATATTACCAAGAGGACTATCACTCTACACTGACCAAGAGGGGACCTGTGTTTCTAGTCATTTTGAAGAAACAAAAATGGCATACAAAATTTTCTTTTAAGGTCCTTTTTCATAATATAACTTCAAATAAGCATTTCTTTATTTTTTTAAAAACATGCCAAGAGGGGACCTGATTTATGTCTACCTATCCAACAGGGGACCTCCATAGCCTGCAATGGGGCTGTGTGTGTGAAAGGGAAGTGAGCTGGCAGTCAAGGCTGTCTTTGTTATTTAAATTATATATAATGATTTAATGTTCACACTGGCATCAGGGATCACATTAAGCACATATAAATATACACAATATACTGAATAAAAAAATATATCCATCAGTTATCAAAAATGTTTATATTTGAATTGCTAGAGGAAAAAAATATTTGAATTTGTTTTTCATACAACCATTTTGTGCACATTACAGAAAAGTAATTTCTTTAAGGAATTAATTCTCTATTGTGTCTTCATACTTACGATCAGTCCACATCTCTCATTTAAGCTTATTGTAAAGTATTTACATTTGTGACGGATTGTATTGGCTGCTTATTAATTAAAACATAGTTTCTACTCTCTAAAATCCAAATAAAATGTCCATTGTTTTTTAGATTTTTAGAGTAAGATTTGATTTAATTGATTTCTTGCATTTTAAAAAATCAAGGACTGGACAAGCAGAAATAGCTCTCTAATATATTAATTACAGGTCATCATTGAATATTAAAGAGCACCTATTATGGCATTTAAAATGTTCCACATATTGTTTTAGAAGTCCCCAACAACAGTTTTGCATGCAATAGCAAAAAAGACTTTAATTTTCTTATAATATGCATTTATTTGTACCTGTTTTGACAGCGATTCGTTTAGTGATTCACTTTTCAAAACCCGCCTTTACGTGACGCTAATCTGCGGTGATTGGTCCGATGACCCAGTCAGTTGTGATTGGTCCGATGACCCGGTGAGTTGTGATTGGTCCGATGACCCGGTCAGTTGTGATTGGTCCGATGACCCAGTCAGTTGTGATTGGTATAGTCTCTGCAGATATTTTCGGAAACGGAACACCCATCACCATAAATGGTTTTCGGTTTAACAAGTTTAAACGCGTATAAAGTGTATGAACAAACATGGCATCAATTTTACCCTATCAATTCGAGCCTGAATATGAAGGGGAAACGTCTGGAGATGCGAATGATCAAAAACTCAATGGCAAACACCACGACTGGAGCAGGATATTTCTCAATGGTAAGCATCAATGCAACGTTAAGTGTCACTTCAGGCCAATGGAGCATTAACTCGATGCATAAACATAACGTTTTTACCAAAAAATAAATACAAATGCAGCAACGTTACGTTACTACGAGGTATGACTCTATTCTTAAAGAAAACTCCGAAAACAACAACAAACTAATCACATATCTCAATACAATTGTCATTGAAGACCTAGAAGCTAAACGGTGCTTACACAACAAACCAAACAATTATTAAGCATGCTACATAAAACATAAAAGCAACAATTATTAATAACACTTACAGTTTGTGATACGGAGGAGGAAGCTGATGCAAATACACTTGGAACTGAACCTTCCTTCAATATCAGCCGGCTCGCCAATCCAAGTTTGATTGCATTTAAGTTGGTAAAGCAATCGTCTTCAAAATGGCGTGAACAAAGCACAAGGCTCGGACTCCTGTGGTACAGTTGTATATATGAACTGTAGCCACTTAGTCTTCAAATGCTCAGATGAGAAGAGTTTGCTTTTGAGTCGCACTTGAGAACACAGCGTCTCGTCTCCATGATGTTTTCTGGTTTTCACTGGCGTGCTCAATAAGTGGGTTCGGTCAATAAGTTCGGTCTTCTAACGATTCATAAAAATGACTCAGAGTCAACTCTTACTTTTGAAAGACAATAACTTTATATACGGTGCACTGTCAGATTTCAAACTTTGCAGGATGTTTTTGTTCACAAGTGTTACACACTACATGAAAGGTACATTTCAAAATTCCATGATAGGTGCTCTTTAATTATGATAAACACACACTGACTCTGGTCCCCTGTTAGATAGTAAACCACAACGCCTGTGTGATTGCTTTGACATTTCTTACCATCTCAAACACACTGTAAAGATTTAGAGTTTTTATAGCAATAACTGAGTTTTAAGGGTTAAATCAAGCAGAAATCTCTCTCTAATGTATTAATTACAGGTCATCATTGAATATTAATTATGATAAACACACACTGACTCTGGTCCCCTGTTAGATAGTAAACCACAACGCCTGTGTGATTGCTTTGACATTTCTTACCATCTCAAACACACTGTAAAGATTTAGAGTTTTTATAGCAATAACTGAGTTTTAAGGGTTAAATCAAGCAGAAATCTCTCTAATGTATTAATTACAGGTCATCATTGAATATTAATTATGATAAACACACACTGACTCTGGTCCCCTGTTAGATAGTAAAACACAACACCTGTGTGTTTGCTTTGACATTTCTTACCATCTCAAACACAATGTAAAGATTTAGAGTTTTTATAGCAATAACTGAGTTTTAAGGGTTAAATCAAGCAGAAATCTCCCTCTAATGTATTAATTACAGGTCATCATTGAATAGTGATCATGTTAAACACACACTGACTCTGGTCCCCTGTTAGATAGTAAACCACGACGCCTGTGTGATTGCTTTGACATTTCTTCCATCTCAAACACACTGTAAAGATTTAGAGTTTTTATAGCAATAACTGAGTTTTAAGGGTTAAATCAAGCAGAAATCTCCCTCTAATGTATTAATTACAGGTCATCATTGAATAGTGATCATGTTAAACACACACTGACTCTGGTCCCCTGTTAGATAGTAAAACACAACGCCTGTGTGTTTGCTTTGACATTTCTTACCATCTCAAACACACTGTAAAGATTTAGAGTTTTTATAGCAATAACTAAGTTTTAAGGGTTAAATCAAGCAGAAATAGCTCTCTAATGTATTAATTACAGGTCATCATTGAATATTAATTATGATAAACACACACTGACTCTGGTCCCCTGTTAGATAGTAAAACACAACGCCTGTGTGTTTGCTTTGACATTTCTTACCATCTCAAACACACTGTAAAGATTTAGAGTTTTTATAGCAATAACTGAGTTTTAAGGGTTAAATCAAGCAGAAATCTCTCTCTAATGTATTAATTACAGGTCATCATTGAATATTAATTATGATAAACACATACTGACTCTGGTCCCCTGTTAGATAGTAAACCACAACGCCTGTGTGTTTGCTTTGACATTTCTTACCATCTCAAACACACTGTAAAGATTTAGAGTTTTTATAGCAATAACTGAGTTTTAAGGGTTAAATCAAGCAGAAATCTCTCTCTAATGTATTGATTACAGGTCATCATTGAATAGTGATCATGTTAAACACACACTGACTCTGGTCCCCTGTTAGATAGTAAACCACAACGCCTGTGTGTTTGCTTTGACATTTCTTACCATCTCAAACACACTGTAAAGATTTAGAGTTTTTATAGCAATAACTGAGTTTTAAGAGTTAAATCAAGCAGAAATATCTCTCTAATGTATTAATTACAGGTCATCATTGAATATTAATTATGATAAACACATACTGACTCTGGTCCCCTGTTAGATAGTAAATCACAACGCCTGTGTGTTTCTTTTGACATTTCTTACCATCTCAAACACACTGTAAAGATTTAGAGTTTTTATAGCAATAACTGAGTTTTAAGAGTTAAATCAAGCAGAAATCTCTCTCTAATGTATTAATTACAGGTCATCATTGAATAGTGATCATGTTAAACACACACTGACTCTGGTCCCCTGTTAGATAGTAAATCACAACGCCTGTGTGTTTGCTTTGACATTTCTTACCATCTCAAACACACTGTAAAGATTTAGAGTTTTTATAGCAATAACTAAGTTTTAAGGGTTAAATCAAGCAGAAATCTCTCTCTAATTTATTAATTACAGGTCATCATTGAATATTAATTATGATAAACACACACTGACTCTGGTCCCCTGTTAGATAGTAAACCACAACGCCTGTGTGTTTGCTCTGACATTTCTTACCATCTCAAACACACTGTAAAGATTCAGAGTTTTTATAGCAATAACTGAGTTTTAAGAGTTAAATCAAGCAGAAATCTCTCTCTAATGTATTAATTACAGGTCATCATTGAATATAATTATGATAAACACACACTGACTCTGGTCCCCTGTTAGATAGTAAATCACAACGCCTGTGTGTTTGCTCTGACATTTCTTACCATCTCAAACACACTGTAAAGATTCAGAGTTTTTATAGCAATAACTGAGTTTTAAGAGTTAAATCAAGCAGAAATCTCTCTCTAATGTATTAATTACAGGTCATCATTGAATATAATTATGTTAAACACACACTGACTCTGGTCCCCTGTTAGATAGTAAATCACGACGCCTGTGTGTTTGCCTTGACATTTCTTACCATCTCAAACACACTGTAAAGATTTAGAGTTTTTATAGCAATAACTGAGTTTTAAGGGTTAAATCAAGCAGAAATCTCTCTCTAATGTATTAATTACAGGTCATCATTGAATATTAATTATGATAAACACACACTGACTCTGGTCCCCTGTTAGATAGTAAAACACAACGCCTGTGTGTTTGCTTTGACATTTCTTACCATCTCAAACACACTGTAAAGATTTAGAGTTTTTATAGCAATAACTGAGTTTTAAGGGTTAAATCAAGCAGAAATCTCTCTCTAATGTATTAATTACAAGGTCATCATTGAATATTAATTATGATAAACACACAGACTCAAGATTCAAGATTCAAGAGTTTTATTTGTCACATACACAGTTATATACAGAATATACAACTGGCAGTGAAATGTAAACAGGTCCGCTCTAAAGACAGTGCAAATAACAGTTACAAGAAAACACAAGAGGAGATTAAAATAGAAATAGAATAAAATAGAATAAAAAGTACTAAACATATGTAGAATTATAAATAATCAAGTAAAAGATAAAAAAATAGGAAATAAAGATAAAAAAATAAGTGGAATATGATAAGTGGGATAAACTGTAGACTTAAATAACTGGTTAGCATAAAAAATATATATATAAAGTATAATGTGCAAACAATAGGTATAATGTAATGTGCAAACAGAAGTATAATGTGCAAACAGGTTTATAACAGGCTGTTACACAGTAACAATAGAACATAAAGTGCAGTGCAATGACAGTATGTGGATGTTAATGTTAAACTGGATGTTTATGTGTGTGCGGGGTGAAGTGCAGTCACGTGACTGAGTTCAGGAGTCTGATGGCCTGGGGGAAGAAACTCCTCCTGAGCCTTTCAGTTTTTGCCATCAGGCTTCGGAAGCGCTTACCAGATGGCAGCAGGGTGAAATGAGAGTTCGCAGGGTGGGTAATGTCTTTGATTATTTTAGTAGCTCTACCTCTGCAGCGTTTGGTGTAAATGTCCTGCAGAGATGGGAGAGCTGACCCTGAGATGCGCTCGGATAAGCGCACCACTCTTTGCAGGGCTTTGCAGTCATGACTGGTGCTGTTCCCGTACCACGCTGTGATGCACTGAGTCAGGACACTTTCTATCGCCCCTCGATAGAAAGTTTTCAGGATATCTGGTAAAACCCTGAATTTCCTCAGCTGGCGCAGGTGGTACAGTCTTTGCCTGGCTTTTTTCACCTGTGCCTGGATGTGTGCAGTCCAGGTCAGGTCCTCGGAGATGTTCACACCCAGGTATTTGAAGCTGTTCACTCTCTCTACCGGTGTCCCGCTGATCATGAGAGAGTATGACCGTTGCTGTCTCTTCCTGAAGTCCACAATCAGTTCTTTGGTCTTGCTAACATTCAGAGAGAGACAGTTGTCCTGGCACCATGATGTCAGTTGCTCCACCTCGTCCAAGTATGCCGTCTCATTGTTGTTGGAAATGAGACCCAGGACAACAGTATCATCAGCAAACTTGATGATAGAGGTGGAGCTGTGTGTGGACAAACAGTCATGGGTGTAGAGAGAGTAGAGCAGGGGACTCAGCACACAGCCCTGTGGAGCTCCCACACTCAGGGTGATGGAGGTGGAGGTGAACTGGCCTACTCTCACCGCCTGGGGTCTGCCAGTGAAAATCTTCAATCCAGAGGCAGAGAGAAGAATTCAGGCCGAGATCCAGGAGTTTGTGTGTTAGCTTAATGGGAACTATGGTGTTAAAGGCTGAGCTATAGTCAATAAATAGCAGCCTGACGTAGTTCCCACTTTTGCTGTCGATGTGAGTGAGGCAGGAGTGAAGGGCGTGAGAGATGGCATCTTCAGTCGATCTATTGGGACGATAGGCAAACTGAAGAGGGTCCAAAGTGTCAGGAATGGAGGAGCAAATGTTGTTTTTAATGAGTCTCTCAAAGACCTTCATGACTATAGATGTGAGAGCCACTGGACGATAGTCATTTAGGCAAGAGGGTTTACTGTTCTTAGGTACAGGGATGATGGTGGATTTTTTGAAGGAGGTGGGGACAACGGATGTGGCAAGGGACTCATTAAATATGGATGTAAAGAGCCCAGCGAGCTGATCAGCACAGGACCGTAGAACACGACCTGAAATACCATCTGGCCCAGGAGCTTTCCTGACATCCACACGTTTGAGTGCCCTCCGAACCTCGTCCTCCGAGACAGAGATCACGTGACTGTTGCTGCTCTGAGGACTCTCTGACGCGTCACTGGCGGAGTCGCGCTGCCGCGATTACAATCAAAGCGGCGTAGAAAGAGTTTAACTTCGTTCACAAGCAGCGGATCAGCTCTCACCTCTGCAGGGGATTTAGTTCCAAAAGCACAGATGGTCCTAAGTCCCTGCCACATCCGCCGAGAGTCGTTGAGTTGGAAATGAGATTCCACTCGGTCTTTATAACGGAGCTTTGCGGCTTTGACGGCGCGCCGGAGGGCGTAACATGATGCTTTGTACTCCCTCATATCCCCTGTTAGGAGACCGGCATTATAGGCTGCAGTGCGTGTGTTTACTGCAGCGCGGATAGAACTGTCCACCCACGGTTTCTGATTAGGGAAGGACGTTAAAGTTATTGTTTGTGTGGCTTGCTCTGTCAGTGTGTTGATAAAGCAGAGCGCCACATCCGTGAACTCGCTGACGTCATCAGAACTCGCGCGAAACATGTCCCAGTCGACGTCATCAAGAGCTGCCTGTAGCGCGAACTCTGAATGGGATGACCAGCGTTTAACTTCCCTCCTCTCCGGGGGTTCTTGAACGAGCCTTTGTTTATATTCCGGTGTGAGGAAAATGGCGGCTTGGTCCGATTTGCCAAAAGCTGGCTGTGAACGAGCTGTGAGCTGTGAACTCTGGTCCCCTGTTAGATAGTAAATCACGATGCCTGTGTGTTTGCTTTGCCATTTCTTACCATCTCAAACACACTGTAAAGATTTAGAGTTTTTATAGCAATAACTGAGTTTTAAGGGTTAAATCAAGCAGAAATCTCTCTCTAATGTATTAATTACAGGTCATCATTGAATAGTGATTATGTTAAACACACACTGACTCTGGTCCCGTGTTAGATAGTAAATTATGACGCCTGTGTGATTGCTTCGTTTTGCTTATAAGTTTATGTATATTTTGGTCTAAGGTGAAACTCTTATAGTCTGGCCTAAATGTGTCTGTGAAACTGTGACATGCTGTCCTTGGAAGCCACTCTTCATTGAAATGCAAATTGCCTGCGGGTGTAGTCGGGGGTAGTTTAACACGGCTCGAGTCTATTCTCAAGCCAGGCTTGAGTAGCTTAAGCTATTTAGTCTTAAAAATAATGGTTCTTTGGCAGTATGTATGGTTCCATGAAAAACCTTTAATATCCGAAGAACCTTTCCATTGCACAAAATGTTCGTTGTAGTTCAGAAAGTTTCCTAAGACTATAAAATGGTTAGAAAAAAACAAAAACGTTTCTTTAAAAAAAACTTTCACAAAACAGTTCTTCAGTGATCCAGAAATGGTTCTTTTATGGCATCGCCTTTATTTTTAAGAGAGTACAGTGTTGGGTCCTGCTCTATATGAGTTGGCCTTAACTACTGCGTACTTTCACCAAAAATAAGTACAATGTACTTATTGTTTTCATATTGTATTGCAAAACGCTTTTGCTGATATTGAGATGGGATACGGCAAGTTTAGGCACAGGTTTGGTGGTATGGGTAAGTACAGGTATTTTTAAAATATAAGTACAATGTAAAAACATGTTTGTGCACAATAAGTGCATTATATCAAATTATTAATTTCAATGCAAGTACATACTAGTTAAAGACACTTAATATAAAGTGCGACCCAGTGTTGCTAATCCACTTCACATTGATCACAATATACAGTTAACCTATATTTTGCCTTTGGATAAGCCACAATTAACCACCATTACTATTGGTACAGTTCTGCAGATTTCCTGTGATTGAAAGCAAACAGACAGTTCAAAACAAGGGTAGTGGATTGGTTTTAAGTTGAGTTCCAGTTGTAAACATTTAAATTGGATAAGGAAATATCTTTACCTTACTTAATATTACATAACATTATAATTACTCACTTTTGACTGTATGTATTTTAAATAGAGCACAGAACCCACATCTATAACAATGCCAGACAACACATGATAATATTAATAAAGAAAAGGTTAAAAATAATATCAAACTACGGGATGGTACAGCATTTTAAGAAGGTATTGAGATAAAAATGTATTCACTATTTAATAATAAGAAACAATGAGAAATTAATTTGCATGACTAATTTTTCCACATTAATGATACATTACTTACAGATACACCACTTACATTTTTATAAGTATTTTAAAGTTAAATGCTGCATTGTTACTCGGAGCACAAAAACAAATTAAATTATGAAAGATTATTTATTCATTAACATGGGAAGCTGATTTAGGATAGTTTAACTTAACCTTTATACAGCATCTGAAAAAAAAGTTAAAATACAAGCTCATACCACTTGTACCTCATTCCACAGAGTACCTCATGTTAAATTACTCAACAAGTTTACCACGTAAGTTAAGTAAATTAAGTTTAAGTAGATAGGATGGCTTATAAGTTTATGTATATTTTGGTCTAAGGTGAAACTCTTATAGTCTGGCCTAAATGTGTCTGTGAAACTGTGACATGCTGTCCTTGGAAGCCACTCTTCATTGAAATGCAAATTGCCTGCGAGTGTAGTGGGGGGCAGTTTAACACGGCTTGAGTCTATTCTCAAGCCAGGCTTGAGTAGCTTAAGCTATTTAGTCTTAAAAATAATGGTTCTTTGGCAGTATGTATGGTTCCATGAAGATCCTTTAATATCAAGAACCTTTCCATTGCACAAAATGTTATTTGTAGCAGAAAGGTTCCTTAGACTATAAAATGGTGAAAAAAAAAAAAAACGTTTAAAAAAACGTTCACAAAACGGTTCTTCGGTGATCCAGAAATGGTTCTTCGTGGCACCTTTATTTTTAAGAGAGTACAGTGTTGAGTCCTGTTTTATATGAGGTGGCCTTAACTACTGCATACTTTCACCAAAATATAAGTACAATGTAAAAACTTGTTTGTGCACAATAAGTGTATTATATCAAATGATTAGTTGCAATGCAAGTACATACTAGTTAAAGACACTTAATATAAAGTGCGACCCAGTGTTGCTAATCCACTTCACATTGATCACAATATACAGTTAACCTATATTATGTCTTTGGATAAGCCACAATTAACCACCATTACTATTGGTACAGTTATGCAGATTTCCCTGTGATTGAAAGCAAACAGACAGTTCAAAAAAAGGGTAGTGGATTTAGTTTTAAATTGAGTTCCAGTTTTAAACATTTAAATTGAATAAGGACATCTTTACCTCACTTAGTATAACATAACATTATACTTATTTTTGACTATATGTATTTTAAAAAGAGCACAGAACCCAAATCTATAACAATGCCAGACAACACATGTTAATATTAATAAAGAAAAGGTTAAAAATAATATCAAACTACGGGATGGTACAGCCTTTTAAGAAGGTATTGAGATAAAAATGTATTCACTATTTAATAATAAGAAACAACGAGAAATTAATTTGCAGGACTCAATTTTCCTCAATAATGATAAATTACTTACGGATAAACCATTTACATTTTTATAAGAATTTTAAAGTTAAATGCTGCATTGTTACTTGGAGCACAAAAACATATTAAATTATGAAAGATTATTTATTCATTAACATGGGAAGCTTATTTAGGATAGTTTAACTTAACCTTTATACCACATCTGAAAAAAAAAATTTTATAATACAAGCGCAAGTAAGTTAAGTAAATTAAGTTTAAGTAGATAGGATGGCTTATAAGTTTATGTATATTTTGGTCTAAGGTGAAACTCTTATAGTCTGGCCTAAATGTGTCTGTGGCAATGTGACATGCTGTCCTTGGAAGCCACTCTTCATTGAAATGCAAATTGCCTGCGAGTGTAGTGGGGGGTAGTTTAACACGGCTTGAGTCTATTCTCAAGCCAGGCTTGAGTGGCTTGAGTCTATTCTCAGACTAAAATGCATGTTTGAGCTGTTTTATCTTTAAGTATATCTTAAAATGTCATTGCAATTGTTTTGCAGGCAATTCCTAATTGAACTAAGGCATAATCTTGGCTTAAACTAAATCAGGATTCTGTGAAACAAGGAGGTTTTATGAATGTTTAAGAGAAGGATAATAAAATTAAAATTTTAAATACAATGAGCTCCTGTAACCCCGTTTCATCCCGTTGTCTAATGGATGATGCTGCAAAATGAATTTTATTTAGCCATTTTCCCCTGTATTGTTGCATTACAGTGTTGAGTCCTGCTTTATATGAGGTGGCCTTATACTGTGTACTTACATCAAAAAAATTGCACAATGTATTTATAGTGTACATATTGTATTGCAAAACGCTTTTGCTGATATTGAGATGGGATACGGGTAAGTTTAGGCACAGGTTTGGTGGTATGGTGTTAAAACTAACACTAAACAGTTGTAATTTGATGAGCTCAAATGAACAAGATTAATACACTGCAAATGAATGTATTATGAACAATGGTTAGTTCAGGTTAGTTAATGCATTAGTTAAATAAACCAAAGTGATGATGCATTTACAAGTGTGCTGCAAGAGTAATGATATTAAATTGCTAGACCAGGTATTGCTTTTTTGGAGTGCTGCATACACTTATACACATCTACCTATACACATCTAGTTCACTAAATACAGATCTAATCAGGGTCTAAAAACTCTAAATCTTTACAGTGTGTTTGAGATGGTAAGAAATGTCAAAGCAAACACACAGGCGTTGTGGTTTACTATCTAACAGGGGACCAGAGTCAGTGTGTGTTTAACATGATCACTATTCAATGATGACCTGTAATTAATACATTAGAGAGAGATTTCTGCTTGATTTAACCCTTAAAACTCAGTTATTGCTATAAAAACTCTAAATCTTTACAGTGTGTTTGAGATGGTAAGAAATGTCAAAGCAAACACACAGGCGTTGTGGTTTACTATCTAACAGGGGACCAGAGTCAGTGTGTGTTTATCATAATTAATATTCAATGATGACCTGTAATTAATACATTAGAGAGAGATTTCTGCTTGATTTAACCCTTAAAACTCAGTTATTGCTATAAAAACTCTAAATCTTTACAGTGTGTTTGAGATGGTAAGAAATGTCAAAGCAAACACACAGGCGTTGTGGTTTACTCTAACAGGGGACCAGAGTCAATGTGTGTTTAACATGATCACTATTCAATGATGACCTGTAATTAATACATTAGAGAGATTTCTGCTTGATTTAACCCTTAAAACTCAGTTATTGCTATAAAAACTCTAAATCTTTACAGTGTGTTTGAGATGGTAAGAAATGTCAAAGCAAACACACAGGCGTTGTGGTTTACTCTAACAGGGGACCAGAGTCAATGTGTGTTTAACATGATCACTATTCAATGATGACCTGTAATTAATACATTAGAGAGAGATTTCTGCTTGATTTAACCCTTAAAACTCAGTTATTGCTATAAAAACTCTAAATCTTTACAGTGTGTTTGAGATGGTAAGAAATGTCAAAGCAAACACACAGGCGTCGTGATTTACTATCTAACAGGGGACCAGAGTCAGTGTGTGTTTATCATAATTAATATTCAATGATGACCTGTAATTAATACATTAGAGAGAGATTTCTGCTTGATTTAACCCTTAAAACTCAGTTATTGCTATAAAAACTCTAAATCTTTACAGTGTGTTTGAGATGGTAAGAAATGTCAAAGCAAACACACAGGCGTTGTGTTTACTATCTAACAGGGGACCAGAGTCAGTGTGTGTTTATCATAATTAATATTCAATGATGACCTGTAATTAATACATTAGAGAGAGATTTCTGCTTGATTTAACCCTTAAAACTCAGTTATTGCTATACAAACTCTAAATCTTTACAGTGTGTTTGAGATGGTAAGAAATGTCAAAGCAAACACACAGGCGTTGTGGTTTACTATCTAACAGGGGACCAGAGTCAGTGTGTGTTTATCATAATTAATATTCAATGATGACCTGTAATTAATATATTAGAGAGAGATTTCTGCTTGATTTAACCCTTAAAACTCAGTTATTGCTATAAAACTCTAAATCTTTACAGTGTGTTTGAGATGGTAAGAAATGTCAAAGCAAACACACAGGCGTTGTGGTTTACTATCTAACAGGGGACCAGAGTCAGTGTGTGTTTAACATGATTAATATTCAATGATGACCTGTAATTATTTATATTAGAGAGAGATTTCTGCTTGATTTAACCCTTAAAACTCAGTTATTGCTATAAAAACTCTAAATCTTTACAGTGTGTTTGAGATGGTAAGAAATGTCAAAGCAAACACACAGGCGTTGTGGTTTACTATCTAACAGGGGACCAGAGTCAGTGTGTGTTTATCATAATTAATATTCAATGATGACCTGTAATTAATACATTAGAGAGAGATTTCTGCTTGATTTAACCCTTAAAACTCAGTTATTGCTATAAAAACTCTAAATCTTTACAGTGTGTTTGAGATGGTAAGAAATGTCAAAGCAAACACACAGGCGTTGTGGTTTACTATCTAACAGGGGACCAGAGTCAGTATGTGTTTATCATAATTAATATTCAATGATGACCTGTAATTAATACATTAGAGAGAGATTTCTGCTTGATTTAACCCTTAAAACTCAGTTATTGCTATAAAAACTCTAAATCTTTACAGTGTGTTTGAGATGGTAAGAAATGTCAAAGCAAACACACAGGCGTTGTGGTTTACTATCTAACAGGGACCAGAGTCAGTGTGTGTTTATCATAATTAATATTCAATGATGACCTGTAATTAATACATTAGAGAGAGATTTCTGCTTGATTTAACCCTTAAAACTCAGTTATTGCTATAAAAACTCTAAATCTTTACAGTGTGTTTGAGATGGTAAGAAATGTCAAAGCAAACACACAGGCGTTGTGGTTTACTATCTAACAGGGGACCAGAGTCAGTGTGTGTTTATCATAATTAATATTCAATGATGACCTGTAATTAATACATTAGAGAGATTTCTGCTTGATTTAACCCTTAAAACTCAGTTATTGCTATAAAAACTCTAAATCTTTACAGTGTGTTTGAGATGGTAAGAAATGTCAAAGCAAACACACAGGCGTTGTGGTTTACTATCTAACAGGGGACCAGAGTCAGTGTGTGTTTATCATAATTAATATTCAATGATGACCTGTAATTAATACATTAGAGAGATTTCTGCTTGATTTAACCCTTAAAACTCAGTTATTGCTATAAAAACTCTAAATCTTTACAGTGTGTTTGAGATGGTAAGAAATGTCAAAGCAAACACACAGGCGTTGTGGTTTACTATCTAACAGGGACCGACCAGAGTCAGTGTGTGTTTATCATAATTAATATTCAATGATGACCTGTAATTAATACATTAGAGAGAGATTTCTGCTTGATTTAACCCTTAAAACTCAGTTATTGCTATAAAAACTCTAAATCTTTACAGTGTGTTTGAGATGGTAAGAAATGTCAAAGCAAACACACAGGCGTTGTGGTTTACTATCTAACAGGGGACCAGAGCCATTTGGTAAATCATTAATAAAAAAAGTTGTTTGTTTAAAAAACTCATAAATGTATAAGGTGGAAGAAATGTCAAGCAAACACACAGGCGTTGTGGTTTACTATCTAACAGGGGACCAGAGTCCATTTGGTGTGTATTTTACATGAGCAAAAGTCACACATTATTTATAGAAATACTTGAGCTAAAATAAAATGTTTTTAATAATGTCTATGTTTACATTTGTTTAAAGAACTTTAGATGCAAAGTTTGTACCATTTTCTGTTTATTTTGATAAATATAGGCATAATAATAAAAAATATATGTATTTTATTTGTAGAAACTGAGGACACACATTTTGATTGCAGATATATTTCTTTGTACATCCTGGTTGTTTAGATTTTTTAATTATTTTTTCTTGGATCCTGTGTAGCATTTAATTTTAATGTAATGCAAAGTTTGAACTAGTCAGGGTATCTAGTAAAGAGATATATGTATAATACTTGTTCCGTTAGTAAGCTGCCTGTTAAACAGCAGAGCCTCTCTGGGCCAGCAGGCCATTCAAACAATAGAGTGTGTGTGAGCGTGTGTTTAAGGGCCATTACAGTTCCTGCTCCAGCCTACAGGGCGCTGCTGAGAATGCCCTTAAACACACACACACATAGGTCCCCACTTGGTCAAAAAATTTTAAAAATTCACTAAAATGTTTTTTTTTGAGTTTAACATGATGTAAACACACACATCTGTAGGTCCCTACTTGGTCAACCATTTAAAAATATGACCAGAGCGTTTTTAGTTTTTACTTGATTTTAACATGATTTAAAGCATGACCAACAGGGGACCTGGAAAATGTCCCCTCTTGGCTCAGAGGTCCCCTGTTAGTGAGTGTGTAACGACACCAAGGTCCCCTGTTAGATAGGTAGACAAGTACACACACACACACACACACACACACACACACACACACACACACACACACACACACACTCACACTCACACACACACACACACACACACAAAACACAACGGCAGCGCCGCCGGCGGCTCCTGTAACCCCAACCAAGCTCTGTGCCTCAGACTTTTTAAAAATATCTTAATTTGTGTTCCGAAGATGAACGAAAGTCTTAACGGGTTGTGACGACATGAGGGAGAGCAACTAATGAACCATCTCTGTAACCAGCGGGTGAGTGAGAGATTATAGAAGATATAGTTTAGGTTAATGTTTGAGTTACGGTGACACGCGGTCCTGTTTGGAGAGAAAACTGAACATTACAGCAGAGAGTGAGCTCACTTGACAAACTACAGTTGTGTAGCGTGCACAAAGCTTGTGTGTGTGTGTGTGTGTGTGTGTGTGTGTGTCTGCAGCACAACAACAGCAGGTGGCGGTAAACCCACACGCGTGACAGAAGAAGAAGAGCTCCACACTCCAGTCCAGCAGAGGGAAGCGCCACTGAACGCAACAGAAGAAGAAGAAGTGTGTGTTTGCAGTGTGTTGATAGATGTTCAGTTAATAGTTCATAATCATAATCATGACGCAAACAGACAGAGATGCGGAGAATGGAAGAGACCGAGAGAAAGAGCAGCGCGGAGTGAAGAGACCGATCGTTCCCGCCGCGGTACCGGAGCCCGTGCAGGAGGTGACGATATTAATTACATATTCATAATAATAATCAATAATAATGATCAGTAATCAACCGGAGCCCGTGCAGGAGGTGACGATATTAGTCACATATTCATAATAATAATCAATAATAATGATCAGTAATCAACCGGAGCCCGAGCAGGAGGTGACGATATTAATCACATATTCATAATAATAATCAATAATAATGATCAGTAATCAACCGGAGCCCGTGCAGGAGGTGACGATATTAATCACATATTCATAATAATAATCAATAATAATGATCAGTAAGCTTTCGGTGCACTAATAATATCAGTGATAGTTGAAACAAGTGCCTTTAATGGGTAATAACGACTCCAATTGTACTATTCATATTAGTAAATATTATTCCACTGATGTATTTAACCCTTCCTGATAACAGTAGTTTTTACTGCCATTCATCTTCTAATTCACATGTTTTTGTTCGCTTTTTGAAGTCTGAAGTTAAAAATTGAAATTAAATAAAAACTGAAATGTACAGTAATAAACTGACATCAGGCATTACATTATGACCAGTGACAGGTGAAGTGAGTAACACTGATGATCTCTTCCTCACGGCTCCTGTTAGTGGGTGGGATATATTAGGCAGCAAGTGAACATTTTGTCCTGCAGCTCTTGTGGGGTGTTCCCGGTCTGCAGTGGTCAGGATCTATCAAAAGTGCTCCAAGGAAGGAACAGTGGAGAACCGGCCACAGGGTCATGGGCGGCCCAGGCTCATTGATGCACGTGTGGAGCGAAGGCTGGCCCGTGTGGTCCGATCAAACAGACGAGCTACTGGAGCTCAAACTGCTCAAGAAGTTAATGCTGGTTCTGATAGAAAGGGCTCAGAATACACAGAGCATCGCAGTTTGTTGCGTATGGGGCGGCATAGCCGCTGACCAGTCAGAGTGCCCATGCTGACCCCTGACCCCGCCGAAAGCACCAACAGTGGCCCGTGAGCATCAGAACTGGACCACGGAGCAATGGAAGAAGGTGGCCTGGTCTGATGATCACGTGTTCTTTTACATCACGTGGATGGCCGGGTGTGTGTGCGTGGCTTACCTGGGGAACACATGGCCCCAGGATGCACTATGGGAAGAAGGCGAGCCGGCGGAGGTGATGCTTTGGGCAATGTTCTGCTGGGAAACCTTGGGTCCTGCCATCCATGTGGATATTCCTTTGACACGTCCCACCTACCTAAGCATTGCTGAGACCATGGACAGCCTTTCATGGAAACGGTATTCCCTGGTGGCTGTGGCTCTTCCCGCAGGATAATGCTCCTGACACAAAGCACAAATGCTTCAGGAATGGTTTGAGTAGCACAACAACGAGTTTGAGGTGTTGACTTGGCCTCCAAATTCCCCAGATCTCAATCCAATCGAGCATCTGTGGGATGTGCTGAACAAACAAGTCCGATCCATGGAGGCCCCACCTCGCAACTTACAGGACTTAAAGGATCTGCTGCTAACATCTTGGTGCCAGATACCACAGCACACCTTCAGGGGTCTAGAGGAGTCCATCAGAGACGGGTCAGGGGGACCAACACAATATTAGTTCATAATGTTATGCCTGATCAGTGTATCTTCTAGTTTTTTGCACATCCCAATTACTATGATATCAAAATTGACAATTCTTAGTATTTTATGGAACTGCATAAATTAAAAAAAAGATTATATTCATGTGTCTCGTAATCGTTAAATAAAGTAATCTCCCTCTTGCAATCTGTAATACAGTAAATAATTTATTCTAAAACGTAAGAATGATCTATTTTGATTTGTCATTCCCAGCAAATTCAAGCCAACTTCATCGTTGTGATTCACCCCGGGTCGAGGACTCTGCGCTTGGGCCGAGCCACAGACACACTGCCCATCAGCGTCCCACACACCATCGCCCGCAGGCACCGGCAGCCCGGACAGCCCCGGCACCAGGACCCCAGCCTCCTGCGGGACGGCCTGCACGTACGTTCCCCCGCCTGATGAGCATACCCTCATGAAGGCCGGGACTGAGTCTGACTGTCTCCACAGGCTGCGGACAGTAGCGAACAGAGACAGAACGGGATGAAAATGATCGATCAGGTGATCTGGTCCAGGAAAATGTCCAACGGTGTGAGACGAACGCCAGTGTCTGCAGAGCAGGTGTGTCCTCCTGAAAACTGCATCGCAGGCCTGTGTGCTTCACCACTGAGAGTGTGTGTGTGTGGGTGTACTTGTTTATATTACATTGTGAGGACCAAATGTCCCCACGATGTAATATAAACCTGAAATCACCGGCCAGCGGTCCCCACAATGTAAATGGAGTAATAAACACACTAAATGATGCTTTTTTGTAACAATGCAGCATGTCTCCTGTGATGGGTAGTGAGTGTGTGTGTGTGTGTGTGTATGTGTGTGTGTGTGTACGTGAGTGAGTGAGTGTGTGTGTGTGT
>CM040928.1:39744690-39759690 GCA_023029165.1 Gobiocypris rarus
CCGGGCGGCTCTCTCACGGCGGTGCTGGTGGACCTCGAGACCATCTGGTCTCACGCCATTCAGAAGCTTCTAGAAATCCCTCTGAAGGATCTGAAGGTACAGGATGCGCCTCAGGCTTCATTCGACTGAGACGTGGACTCTGACGGCTTGTCTTGATGGTTTCTAGTATTACAGATGCATCCTCCTGATCCCAGACATCTATAACAGGCAGCACGTGAAGGAAGTGGTCAATATGCTGCTGGTTAAAATGGGCTTCTCAGGTGTGTCCCGAAGGCCGGCTGCTCTTGTATTCCTGATCTGATATTCTGTTGTAACTCAGACATGGTCTTGCACACACTTGTATGTTGCTGTAGCGTGTGGAGGTAGGCTGTAATGGCTCATGTGGAGCTGTGTGTGTAGCTGTCATAGTGCACCAGGAGTCGGTGTGTGCGACCTTCGGCAGTGGCCTGAGCAGCGCCTGTGTGGTGGACGTGGGTGACCAGAAGACCAGCGTGAGCTGTGTGGAGGACGGCGTGTCCCACCGCAGCTCCAGGTGAGACACACACACACGATGATGGAAACAGTGTTAGGATCAGGGCTCATTTCAGTGTTAATCAGCTGTGTAGATGAGCTCATGATCTCATGCTGCTGTCATGTGTGTCGCAGGCTGAGTCTTGCATACGGAGGAGCGGACGTGACGCGGTGTTTTTTCTGGCTCATGCAGAGAGCTGGATTTCCCTACAGAGAATGTCAACTCAGCAACAAACTGGACAGTGTCTTACTGCACCAGCTGAAAGAGTCCTTCTGCCATCTGGATCAGGTGAGCTCGCAGCGCAGAGGAATTATTCACCCTGACGCTGTTCTGCATCTCCTCAGACAGGTACATTTTGTATCACATTGGATCAAACCCCCACCCCCAGTCTCTCTAAGCCCCGCCTCGCTGAGAGCTGCTCTGCTGTGATTGGTCAGAAAGCAAGCGCTCATTATCATATCTGAATCTCAGCTCTTCACACACTGATAGGGTTTGAGCGTCTCAATCTCAGCAGAAAACAGCCTCTCCACATGAACAACACCAACCAAACTCTTCCAGTCTCAGAGACGACTACAGTGAGTGAGGGCGGGGCTAAGAGACACTGCTCAGCCAATCACGACCAGAGGAGGGTGTTATGCACATTAACTACAGTGAGTGAGGGCGGGGCTAAGAGACGCTGCTCAGCCAATCACGACCAGAGGAGGGTGTTATGCTAATTAACTACAGTGAGTGAGGGCGGGGCTAAGAGACGCTGCTCAGCCAATCACGACCAGAGGAGGGTGTTATGCTAATTAACTACAGTGAGTGAGGGCGGGCTAAGAGACGCTGCTCAGCCAATCACGACCAGAGGAGGTGTTATGTTAATTAACTACAGTGAGTGAGGGCGGGGCTAAGAGACGCTGCTCAGCCAATCACGACCAGAGGAGGGTGTTATGCACATTAACTACAGTGAGTGAGGGCGGGGCTAAGAGACGCTGCTCAGCCAATCACGACCAGAGGAGGGTGTTATGTTAATTAACTACAGTGAGTGAGGGCGGGCTAAGAGACACTGCTCAGCCAATCACGACCAGAGGAGGGTGTTATGCTAATTAACTACAGTGAGTGAGGGCGGCTAAGAGACACTGCTCAGCCAATCACGACCAGAGGAGGGTGTTATGCACATTAACTACAGTGAGTGAGGGCGGGGCTAAGAGACGCTGCTCAGCCAATCACGACCAGAGGAGGGTGTTATGCACATTAACTACAGTGAGTGAGGGCGGGGCTAAGAGACGCTGCTCAGCCAATCACGACCAGAGGAGGGTGTTATGCTAATTAACTACAGTGAGTGAGGGCGGGGCTAAGAGACGCTGCTCAGCCAATCACGACCAGAGGAGGGTGTTATGCTAATTAACTACAGTGAGTGAGGGTGGGGCTAAGAGACGCTGCTCAGCCAATCACGACCAGAGGAGTGTTATGCTAATTAACTACAGTGAGTGAGGGGGGCTAAGAGATGCTGCTCAGCCAATCACAACCAGAGGAGGGTGTTATGCTAATTAACTACAGTGAGTGAGGGCGGGGCTAAGAGACGCTGCTCAGCCAATCACTACCAGAGGAGGGTGTTATGCTAATTAACTACAGTGAGTGAAGGCGGGGCTAAGAGACGCTGCTCAGCCAATCACGACCAGAGGAGGGTGTTATGCTAATTAACTACAGTGAGTGAGGCGGGGCTAAGAGACGCTGCTCAGCCAATCACTACCAGAGGAGGGTGTTATGCTAATTAACTACAGTGAGTGAGGC
This sequence comes from Gobiocypris rarus, assembly GCA_023029165.1. Classification (NCBI taxonomy): domain Eukaryota; kingdom Metazoa; phylum Chordata; class Actinopteri; order Cypriniformes; family Gobionidae; genus Gobiocypris; species Gobiocypris rarus. The sequence continues at coordinate 39,746,978 of CM040928.1, forward strand.
GGGGTAAGAGACGCTGCTCAGCCAATCACAACCAGAGGAGGGTGTTATGCTAATTAACTACAGTGAGTGAAGGCGGGGCTAAGAGACGCTGCTCAGCCAATCACGACCAGAGGAGGGTGTTATGCTAATTAACTACAGTGAGTGAGGGCGGGGCTAAGAGACGCTGCTCAGCCAATCACGACCAGAGGAGGGTGTTATGCTAATTAACTACAGTGAGCGAGGGCGGGGCTAAGAGACGCTGCTCAGCCAATCACGACCAGAGGAGGGTGTTATGCTAATTAACTACAGTGAGCGAGGGCGGGGCTAAGAGATGCTGCTCAGCCAATCACAACCAGAGGAGGGTGTTATGCTAATTAACTACAGTGAGTGAAGGCGGGGCTAAGAGACGCTGCTCAGCCAATCACGACCAGAGGAGGGTGTTATGCTAATTAACTACAGTGAGTGAAGGCGGGGCTAAGAGACGCTGCTCAGCCAATCACAACCAGAGGAGGGTGTTATGCTAATTAACTACAGTGAGTGAGGGCGGGGCTAAGAGACGCTGCTCAGCCAATCACAACCAGAGGAGGGCATTATGCAAATTAGTTACAAACCTGTGTAGTGTGAGACTGACGACTCGTTTCAGTTCAGAATCGATTCTTTCTTTTAGGAGACAGCTCTAATGTTGCTTTATGTGTGTTCAATATTTATATCAACGTAATCTTTCAAATTGGCTTCTCATGCGTGTGATCCGATGTGTCATTGATGTTTCTGCAGGATATTTCCGGACTGCAAGATCACGAGTTCCGCACACGTTTCCCAGATTCCCCAGTGCTGCTGTATCAGTTACGGTTAGGAGATGAGAAGCTCCAGGTACAGATGGCCGGATTAGCTTTAGCATGTGATGTTAGCTTCATTAGCAATGTGCGGCTGGTCAAGCTAAAGTTTGTGCTTTGTTTCTGTCAGTGTTCATTTCATTGTCGTTTAATCTTTATTATACGAAATTCTGGTCTGTAACTCCTCCCCCCTGTATCCTGCTCTCTCATTGGCTGTAGGTCATCGCCGATGTCATTTCCAGTCAGAACTCATTTCACACAGCAGGTCCAGATATTGAGCATATCTGACGGGCTTCTCTCGGGTCGTGTCTTTGATCACTCACACTGAGTCGCCTCTGAATACTAGATCGGGGCGCGTCGACACTTGCAACCACACGGGGCATATGTGGGACCATTTCGGCAGAAAGGACGACGAAGTTACTTGCAAAATATGCTTTGCGGTATTAAAATACAGCAGCAGTACAAGCTCTTGACTGGTGGAGAGCAAATGAAAGCTTCCCGCGGCTGGCCGCTCTAGCGAGGCGTTATCTCTGTATTCCCGGCACCAGTGCCATCCGAACCCTTAATGCTTTCCGTCGTGTGGTTTTGGTCAAGTTTACTAAAGTAAACATTGTCACGTATTGATGGTGTATAGAAGAGTCGCACTGTTGTTTCAAAGAACAGCACAACGGTCGGGCGCGTCGAAACAGACGGGGCACGCGCGCAGGATCGCACTGCGGAGATCGGATAAACCAGGCTTTCTGCCGCGGGCAGAGGTGGACAAAGTACTCAACTCCATTACTCGAGTAAAAGTAAAAGTACTACTCGTCAAATATTACTCAACTACAAGTGAAAGTTCTAAAAACAGATTTTTACTTGAGCAAAAGTACAGAAGTATTTGCTTTTAAAAGTACTTGTATCAAAAGTACATTTCATTTTTTTCATGTCAATGCAGTATTGTATTATTGTTGCATTGTTGTATAAATGCTCATGGTGTTTTAAGCCAGTCAGTGATGCTCCATCTGACATGCTAGAATACGACTATCTTAAGCTCATTTCAATACTTTATAAAGCTGCTGTCACTTTAAGGCTGAATGCACGGATCCAATACACTGATACACATCCCATATTCTCCCTACTGTTTACTCTACTCTTTCTCACAGACGTTTACATTTTTTAACATTTGATGAGACATGCATCAATTGTATGTCAACTAAACGAATCATTAATATTTTCAGAAAACTGAAACACACTTTCAAAGTATGGCCATGTGTGCACACACTGTGCCGAGGAACCGTCTTCTTCCATTTTGCTATAAACCGATCAGTGTTCAAAAAATGTTGGGAAACTTTACAAGAGTGATTACTGATAGGCTGTCTGCAAAAAACTTTTACTTTTAAAGAAGAAAAAAATCATCCAGTGACTTTCAAAGCTGCTACAGAAACGACTTTCCACTTTGAGGACCTTCATAGAAATGTAGTGGAGTTAAAGTCAAAGTTTCCCAAAAAAAATAATACTCCAGTAAAATACAGATACTCAAAAAGTGTACTTAAGTACAGTACTCAAGTAAATGTACTTAGTTACTGTCCACCCCTGGCCGCGGGTCTAGCGGTCAACAGGCTGTGCTCCACACTTACTCACATCATTTACACATCATACTTTAAAATAACCAGTCGAGCTGTGGATTGAGGTAGGCCTGCTCTTTTGATTTGACGGGGAAAACGGTTCCGGTTCTTAAAAGCTTCAAACGGATTCAGTGTATTTTCGTTTTATCATCTTAATTTGGTAATTATTTAATAAAATAAAAAAATAGTGTAGGCCTATTTATTGTACCCTTTTTATTTATATGATTTGATTCCGTTTTTCTCTGCTGTCAGAAAAGCTGTGAGGATGTGTGAATCAGGTTCTGTTGAGCTGTTTGCTCAGTAAAATAAACCCGTGAAAAAAGTGTTTTTAACGGATCACAGACACTCATCAATTGTATTTTTATTTGATGTCAATTCAATATTATAATCTTATCAGTTAACGGTTAATAATCGATTCATGAGCATCGGTTGTCGGTTGGGAAAATTAATCGAAATGAGCATCCGTAATGACAACAGAACTTATTCTTCATTGTTTTATATTTTTGTAAACTAAAAGCTCACTTGGCCAGCCTGTCCTGCTCTTATTGCAGTGATGAACATCCTCACACTATCAGTCCTGCTAACATTCACGAACCTTTCACTTCTCAATAGGCTGGGATCACCAAAGTCTCTTTTCAGGATATAGTCATTTCAGAATTTTCTATATATTTCATAAGTTTATAATTACAGGATAGATTTTTAATTTTGTCTTTGTTTTTTAAATAAGCACACACAAAAATGCAAATCACAAACAATATCACTTTATATTGCTTTATTTTTCAGCTACAGGAGGGCTATATATATAAACTGCTCAGTCTTCACTCTATAAATGAGCTATACGCTGATTCTTAATAAATATATTAAAGTTGTTTAGCCAAGCATGGGGTGGTTTTCCATTGTTGTTTGATTAACATTAAATCACACAGAACATTAGTCTGGCTTAAGACCCGATTACCTCACCTGTACACGTTCACTGAAGACCCCCCCGAACACTCGCCAGGACGGCATTTACATATCTCTGACCACTAAAACCCAAACACAGTAATCTGAAGGAACTGAGTCGCGTGTTGTCTGAAAGGCGTGTGTTATTTTCTCACGCGTGCATGTTTCTGTTGCTTTCTTTGTCATGCGCTGTGCGTAGTGTGAATCCGGCATAACCGTGATCTGCTCCATAGGCTCCCATGGCGCTGTTCTACCCTGCTGCGTTTGGGATTGTGGGTCAGAAGATGACATCACTGCTGCATCGCTCCCAAGGGGACGCAGAGGATCCGCATGACGAGCACTTCCTCCTGACCACACAGGGCAAGCAGGACCAGGCACGGCGCGCTCTGAACACACAGCAGATTCACACAAACACACATTCTGACGGGTTTATTCAAACATGCATTAATATTGAAGAGCTTTAAAATTGATAATGAATATGTAATGTGGTGCATACAGTATTGTTCAAAATAATAGCAGTACAATGTGACTAACCAGAATAATCAAGGTTTTTAGTATATTTTTTATTGCTACGTGGCAAACAAGTTACCAGTAGGTTCAGTAGATTCTCAGAAAACAAACAAGACCCAGCATTCATGATATGCACGCTCTTAAGGCTGTGCAATTGGGCAGTTAGTTGAAAGGGGTGTGTTCAAAAAAATAGCAGTGTGGCATTCAATCACTGAGGTCATCAATTTTGTGAAGAAACAGTTGTGAATCAGGTGGCCCCTATTTAAGGATGAAGCCAACACTTGTTGAACATGCATTTGAAAGCTGAGGAAAATGGGTCGTTCAAGACATTGTTCAGAAGAACAGCGTACTTTGATTAAAAAGTTGATTGGAGAGGGGAAAACCTATAAAGAGGTGCAAAAAATGATAGGCTGTTCAGCTAAAATGATCTCCAATGCCTTAAAATGGAGAGCAAAACCAGAGAGACGTGGAAGAAAACGGAAGACAACCATCAAAATGGATAGAAGAATAACCAGAATGGCAAAGGCTCAGCCAATGATCACCTCCAGGATGATCAAAGACAGTCTGGAGTTACCTGTAAGTACTGTGACAGTTAGAAGACGTCTGTGTGAAGCTAATCTATTTTCAAGAATCCCCATAAAGTCCCTCTGTTAAAAAAAAGGCATGTGCAGAAGAGGTTACAATTTGCCAAAGAACACATCAACTGGCCTAAAGAGAAATGGAGGAACATTTTGTGGACTGATGAGAGTAAAATTGTTCTTTTTGGGTCCAAGGGCCACAGGCAGTTTGTGAGACGACCCCCAAACTCTGAATTCAAGCCACAGTACACATTGAAGACAGTGAAGCATGGAGGTGCAAGCATCATGATATGGGCATGTTTCTCCTACTATGGTGTTGGGCCTATTTATCGCAGGGATGACAATATGAACACAATATATTTCATGTTTTGTCTGGTCAACTTCATGTCATTTGTAAATATGCATCCTTTCCTGTCATTCAGACCTGCAACACATTTCAAAGAAAAGTTGGGACCGGAGCAATTTAGGGCTAGTAATGAGGGAAAATGGTTAAATAATGATGTGATTTGAAACAGGTGATGTCAACAGGTGATTGTAATTATGATTTGGTACAAAAGCAGCATCCAGGAAAAGTCTAATCCTTTAGGAGCAAGGATGGGCCGAGGATCGCCAGTTTGCCAATTAATACGTGAGAAAATTATTGAAATGTTTAAAAACAATGTTCCTCAAAGAAAGACAGGAGGAGATTTGGATATTTCACATTCAACAGTGCATAACATAATTAAAAGATTCAAGGAATCTGGACCAGGGATCATGGATCAGTTTGCATATGTTAAAATACTTGAAGAGGTCATGTTGCCCTATGCTGAAGAGGACATGCCCTTGAAATGGTTGTTTCAAAAAGACAATGACCCAAAACACACTAGTAAACGGGCAAAGTCTTGGTTCCAAACCAACAAAATTAATGTTATGGAGTGGCCAGCCCAATCTCCAGACCTTAATCCAATTGAGAACTTGTGGGGTGATATCAAAAATGCTGTTTCTGAAGCAAAACCAAGAAATGTGAATGAATTGTGTAATGTTGTTAAAGAATCATGGAGTGGAATAACAGCTGAGAGGTGCCACAAGTTGGTTGACTCCATGCCACACAGATATCAAGCAGTTTTAAAAAACTGTGGTCATACAACTAAATATTAGTTTTGTGATTCACAGGATTGCTAAATCCCAGAAAAAAAAATGTTTGTACAAAATAGTTTTGAGTTTGTACAGTCAAAGGTAGACACTGCTATTTTTTGAACACACCCCTTTCAACTAATTGCCCAATTGCACAGCCTTAAGAGCGTGCATATCATGAATGCTGGGTCTCGTTTGTTTTCTGAGAATCTACTGAACCTACTGGTAACTTGTTTGCCACGTAGCAATAAAAATATACTAAAAACCTTGATTATTCTGGTTAGTCACATTGTACTGCTATTATTTTGAACAATACTGTATATCAAAATGCTCATCTCTAGAGTGAATGCTTCTCGCTGACTTTATGGGATTTTCCTGAGGTAGATGTTTTACTGATGCATTGAAACACTGAGCGATTACATGATTTCTGTCTTCTGATGTTCATTCATGTTTAAGTGACAGTAAAGCAGATGATGATCCGTTCTCTTGACCTGAGCCGATCTAACACACCACATTACACAGCGCTTCCTCATAACATCGACATCATTTGAAATCTGAGGCTTTGTTTCATATCAAGAGTAACGAGGCACACATATTAATGTGATTTATTGGATGGGAGGCGCTACACTGCAAAAAATGCTCTTCTTACTTAGTATTTTTGTCTTGTTTCCAGTCTAAATATCTAAGCATTCTTAAATCAAGATTCATTTACTAGATGAGTAAATGACATAAGATATCTGTTCTTGTTTTCTGGGGATGATCTGCCAATGGGCTGAGAAAAATAATCTTATTTCTGTTTGGGACAGGAGCAAGAAACAAGATTATTTTTCTCACCCCATTGGCAGATCATTGTGCTTGTTTTAAGCAAAAACTCACTTCATTTTGATATTTTCCCCAGAAAACAAGAAAGATATCTATTATACTCATCTAGTAAATGAATCTTAATTTAAGAATTTGTAGATATTTAGACTGGAAACAAGACAAAATTACTAAGTAAGAAGAGCATTTGTTGCAGTGTACAATGTCCCGTTCATTCACCCGCTGAAAACAGGATAGACTCATCTTCATCACCCATCCAATCAGAATCAAGCTCCCGCTACATTTGCTCTTGTTTGCGAAGCGTGTCACTCGATATACGGAGCAATCGGTTTCATAGGAACACAAAGGCCAGGAGATGCAGCTGTCAGGTCTGACAAACATTAATACAGCACAGACTCATGCATCTCTGCTGTTCTAATGTGTTTCTCTCTCTCACACACACAGTCTTCCAAAGCCAGCGCAGACCGCAGATCATTCCCTAAGCCGGCCGGGTTCGAGGGCGAGTCTGACCCGTCGGAGAAGGGGAATCTGGCTCCGGATGTTGAGCTTGGCCACGCTCAGGCCGAGGGGCTCGTCTCTGGGGCCGAAGCAGAAGAAACGTCCTCAGCTCTGCTGTTCAGGAAGACGGCCGTGACTCAGTTTGAGGGAAAAGCGCTCGGCATGGATAAAGCCATCTTGCACAGCATTGACTGCTGCGGTAAATACTGACAGGGCGAATCTCTCAAAAGCCCCATAATTAAAGCGTTTTCACTCCAAGACAGATGTTCAGTGGGAAAGATCTGGTCAGATCAATGCATGAAAAACTCCAGTGGCTCAGCCTTACTGTGATGAAGAGATGAGAATACTTTAGTGCACACACACACACACACACACACACACACACACACACACACACACACAACCACTTTATTAATAGCAGAAATGTCATTTAAGGGTGGATCAAAAGTGTGATTTTACGTGGGTTATTCAGTTGTATTGTTATATTTTAGGACTAAAGCCTGTTTGTGGATTCCGCAGCCTCCGATGAAACGAAGCGTAAGATGTACAGCTGTATTGTGGTGGTGGGCGGCGGGCTGCTCTTTCACGGAGCGCAGGAGTTCCTGCAGCATCGCATCCTCAACAAGATGCCACCTTCCTTCCGCTGTCTGGTGGAGAACGTGGAGGTCATCACACGGCCGAAGGTGGGTGGGTGTGTGTGTGTGTGTGTGTGTGTGTGTGTGTGTGTGTGTGTGTGTGTGTGTGTGTGTGTGTGTGTGTGTGTGTGTGTGTCACCGATCAATAACCTACTTACACTGATCACATTATTTTCTTTCAAAAAGTGCGTTATTACCCTCTATAGGGCACTCACTGAAATACGAGGAAATTCCACATTTTAACCCTGGAGTGCAGTGTTAATGACAGCAGATTTAGTTTTAGTCGACTAAAATCTAATGAGTTTAGTTAAATTGTAATGCATTAAATGAGCATTTAAGCGTTACATAACCGACTGTTACTGGAACTGACATTGTGACATCATTGTGTTTTTGACATTAAAAATACACGAAAGAGAGCTCAATTAACTTATACATCTATATAGTTTTTATAACTTTGTATTTCTGTTTTAGTTTGTATATCAGGTTATCATGGAGATTTTTAATGGTTTTATGTAACTATAATAACCCTGATACTGAATATGTGTCAAATACTGTTCTTTCCTCCTGACTATGAATTAAATGGGAATTAAATTAAATACAGTTTACTATGTAACCAAAAACGAATATATAATGCATGACTTTTAATTACAAACGAGCTCAGAATACACCGGGACTCTTATTTTGAAACGCATTATTATTGCAGTTGCAGCTGCTCTTTCAGGTTCAGATGAGGAGATCAAATATGTGTGTTACAACCGTCTAAAACATATTACTATATACACATCGTAAAGTAAACATTGTCCTTGTTCATCAGCATTAATTCATAAACTATTGCCTGATATAGATGTGTGTTATTGAGGGCTTGATCCGCTCTGAAGCGCTGTCGTGTGAGCCTGGAGAAGCTCAACAGCTCCGTGTTTTCCGGCCGTTAGATCCGCACGTCACAGCTCAAATGTGCGCATCCGTTACACAGGAAATCAGTTCTGACCGGATCTCTTCCCTAATCGTCCTACGATAATGACAGTAGATTCTCGTCATAGTTTTTGTTATCCAGCTCTAGTTTTTATTTAGTTATCGTCTCGTTTTCGTCAGTGAAAAAAGGTCATTGACGAAAATTATGACAAATTATTCGTCAACGAAATGAACACTGCTGGAGTGTTATTGGAGGTTATTACAAGACTTTTTTTTGTTGTTGCAAATCAAGGTAAATGAAGTTACCATATATGGTTCCTCTCCAGTCTATGGTCATCCCCCCCAAAAGTATTTAAAATATAATAACATACGATTTACAACCCCAAATCATAAAAAAGTAAGTTGATCATTGTGTATAAAAAAGAAGTAGTGATTTCTAAATTTACTTTGACTTGTATTTCATTGCAGACAATATGAACACAAAATATTTCATGTTTTGTCTGGTCAACTTCATGTCATTTGTAAATATGCATCCTTTCCTGTCATTCAGACCTGCAACACATTTCAAAAAAAGTTGGGACAGTAAAGCGTTTAGCACTTTGTAATGTTGCCATTCCTTTTCACAACACTTAAAAGACGTTTAGGGACTGAAGACACCGAGTGATGAAGTGTTTCAGGTGTAATTTTGTCCCATTCTTCCTGCAAACAAGTCTTAAGGTGGGCAACAGTACGGGGTCTTCCACACATTCTCTATTGGAGACGGGTCGGGACTGCAGGCGGGCCAGTCAAGGACCCGGACCCTCTTCCTCCGCAGCCAGGACTCTGTAATGTGTGCAGAATGTGCTTTTGCATTGTCTTGTTGAAATATGCATGGACGTCCCTGGAAAAGATGTCTTCTTGAAGGCAGCATATTATGCTCCAAAATCTCTATGTGCTTTTCAGCATTAATGGTGCCTTCACAGAAACCTTTGCCAAGGGCACTGACACAACCCCATACCATCACAGACCCTGGCTTTGGGACTTGAGCTGGGAACAGTCTGGATGATCCTTTTCTTCTTTGGTCCGGAGCACACGGCGTCCATTCCTCCCAAAAACACCTGAAATACTGATTCATCTGACCACAGTACACGTTTCCACTGTGTGATGGTCCATCCCAGATGCCTCCGAGCCCAGAGAAGTCGACGGCGCTTCTGGACACTGTTAACATAGGGCTTCCTTTTGGCACAGTACAGTTTTAACTGGCATTTGTGGAAGTAACTACATATTGTGGTTCTTGACAAAGGTTTGCCAAAGTAGTCCTGAGCCCATGTGGTGATATCGCTTATAGATGAATGACGATTCTTGATGCAGTGCCGCCTGAGGGATCGGAGATCACGGTTGTTCAGCTTAGGCTTGCGCCCTTGTCCTTTACGCACTGAAATTCCTCCAGATTCCTTGAATCTTTTAATTATGTTATGCACTGTTGAATGTGAAATATCCAAATCTCTTCCTATCTTTCTTTGAGGAACATTGTTTTTAAACATTTCAATAATTTTCTCACGTATTTGTTGGCAAACTGGCGATCCTCGGCCCATCTTTGCTCCTAAAGGATTAGACCTTTCTTGGATGCTGCTTTTGTACCAAATCATAATTACAATCACCTGTTTCAAATCACATCATTATTTAACCATTTTACCTCATAACTAGCCCTAAATTGCTCCTGTCCCAACTTTTTTTTGAAATGTGTTGCAGGTCTGAATGACAGGAAAGGATGCATATTTACAAATTACATGAAGTTGACCAGACAAAACATGAAATATTTTGTGTTCATATTGTCTGCAATGAAATTCAAGTCAAAGTAAATTAGGAATCACTTCTTTTTTTTTTTTTTTTTGCGTTTTCCATACTGTCCCAACTTTTTCTGATTTGGGGTTGTAAATAGATTTTTTCCCCTCCTACTTAAAATCAATCAAAACAGATTTAACTTTTTGTTTCAGTAGAATAACTGCGGCTTGGTAGCACATACCCGAAACGTTCAGCATGTGATTAAACTAGTCAAAGGTTTATGAATTGATATGCAGATAAAATTAATTTTTATTAACAACAGTAATGTGCAAAAAAGGGAACATTTTTATATTCTGCTCTTCTTAATATAGCTTACAAATGTTCTTCTCTAGTCTCACACTGAACTGACCGGCAGCTCCAGTGATTATTAAAGCAGCTCTGCTCTTGCTTTCTGGGTAAATCAGTCACAATTTGAAGAAAAGTTTTGTTTTCATGAGACTTTGTCACTTCTTTCGTTTGTCCACAGGGAGAGGAAATGGCTAATAAGTCAATCAGTGCTCCTCTGCTGCCATCTACTGGTTATAGTGGGCATTTCATCTTTTTAAAATAAAAGTGCTTGTTTGCCACAAAGGGGTCTACTCCTTCAAACCTTTAGTTTTACAAATAATTACATTAAAAATAACATTAAAAATGGATAATATTTAGAGTGTGAAGCACTTGGAAAAGTTGCATGAAAAGTGCTTGAATTTCAATCTGCAGTAAATCATGCCGAGTGTTGGTGATTAGTGACGGAAACCCCTGACCCTTGGCTCAGTGCTTCTCCTGGTCTCCACGTCAGCTCTGTCTGATCTGAGATCTGTGGTGTCTCGTGACTGAGATCGGCTCGCGCTGTCTGTTATTGCTCCGAGTCCGAGCTGAGAAACGGTCCGCCCAGCTCACACCAGTAGCGCGGTTCTGTTCAGGCTTCAAACACACTTGCAGCGGGTATTGTTCATAAACCGAACCGATTACGAGTGCCACTGTAAGATCACACTGCTCTTGCTGTTTGTGTATCCATTCAAAGCCAAAAAAAATGTTATCTGTACGCATATCTACACCGAAATGAACCATATTGTGTGTGTGTGTGTGTGTGTGTGTGTGTGTGATTGTGTGTGTGTGTGTGTGTGTGTGTGTGTGTGTGATGGGTAGGTTTAGGGGCAGTGTGTGTGTGTGTGTGTGTGTGATGGGTAGGTTTAGGGGCAGTGTGTGTGTGTGTGTGTGTGGGTAGGTTTAGGGGCAGTGTGTGTGTGTGTGTGTGTGTGTGTGTGTGTGTGTGTGTGTGTGATGGGTAGGTTTAGGGGCAGTGTGTGTGTGTGTGTGTGTGTGTGTGTGTGTGTGTGTGTGTGTCATGGGTAGGTTTAGGGGCAGTGTGTGTGTGTGTAGGTTTAGGGGCAGTGTGTGTGTGTGTGTGTGTGTGTGTGTGTGTGTGTGTGTGTGTGTGTGTGTGTGTGTGTGTGTGTGTGTGTGTGTGTGTGTGTGTGATGGGTAGGTTTAGGGGCAGTGTGTGTGTGTGTGTGTGTGTGATGGGTAGGTTTAGGGGCAGTGTGTGTGTGTGTGTGTGATGGGTAGGTTTAGGGGCAGTGTGTGTGTGTGAGATGGGTAGGTTTAGGGGCAGTGTGTGTGTGTGTGTGTGATGGGTAGGTTTAGGGGCAGTGTGTGTGTGTGTGTGTGATGGGTAGGTGTGTGTGTGTGTGTGTGTGTGTGTGTGTGTGTGTGTGTGTGTGATGGGTAGTGTGTGTGTGTGTGTGTGGTAGGTTTAGGGGCAGTGTGTGTGTGTGTGTGTGTGTGTGTGTGTGTGTGTGTGATGGGTAGGTTTAGGGGCAGTGTGTGTGTGTGTGATGGGTAGGTTTAGGGGCAGTGTGTGTGTGTGTGTGTGTGTGTGTGTGTGTGTGTGTGATGGGTAGGTTTAGGGGCAGTGTGTGTGTGTGTGTGTGTGTGTGTGTGTGGATGGCAATATCCAAATTTTTGTCCTTGTGGGGACATTTTTTGTCCCCATGAGGAAAACATCTTATAAATCACACTAAGTGATGTTTTTGAAAATGTAAAAATGCAGCATGTCTCCTGTGATGGGTAGTGTGTGTGTGTGTGTGTGTGTGTGTGTGTGTGTGTGTGTGTGTGTGTGATGGGTAGGTTTAGGGGCAGTGTAGGGGATAGAAAATGTGTGTGTGTGTGTATAAAATGCATTACGCCTATGGAATGTCCCCATAAATATGGAAACACAACATGTGTGTGTGTGTGTGTGTGTGTGTGTGTGTGTGTGTGTGTGTGTGTGTGTGTAGGCTGTGTGTGTGTGTGTGTGTGTGTGTGTGTGTGTGTGTGTGTGTGTGTGTGTGTGTGTGTGTGTGTGTGTGTGTGTGTGTGTGTGTGTAGGTTTAGGGGCAGTGTGTGTGTGTGTGTGTGTGTGTGTGTGTGTGTGTGTGTGTGTGTGTGTGTGTGTGTGTGTGTGTGTGTGTGTGTGTGTGTGTGTGTGTGTGTGTGTGTGTGTGT
>CM040928.1:39767190-39794690 GCA_023029165.1 Gobiocypris rarus
GTATGAATAATACATATGTTTTCAGTATAAAAATGGCAATCACTGTCAATTAATGTCATAATACTTCCAATAAAAGTTGTTATTTTTTATAGATGTTGTTATGAGTACAATTTAAAATAAAATAAAACGACTGTAAGAAATAATCAGGGTTATTTTGTAGCACACACTGGTTCAGAGAGTCCCGACTAACACCGGAAACACGTGTTATACCGTCTGCTCTGTGATTGGCTGGATCAGTTCCTCACACAAGATCACTGTCAGCTCAAACGGGTTCAGGATAGGCGGCTGTTAAATGATGGTCATATATTTGAACCCTACCCAGAATTCCTTGAGCTGTGTCTCCTCCGCAGGACATGGATCCCGCGTGACTGCGTGGAAGGGCGGGGCGGTGCTGGCGTGTCTGGACACCACTCAGGAGCTGTGGATTCACCAGCGCGAGTGGCAGCGCTTCGGCGTGAGGATGCTCCGAGAGCGGGCCGCCTTGTCTGGTGATGCGCCTCGTCCAGTCCTCATGGGAAGGGAATGTCAAATATTCCAGTGGGAGTTTTGTCTTTTTCCTAGCCAGGTCAAATCTGTAGTCGCTGCTCCCTACGAGCGAGATGCTCCTCCTGAAGAGTGCTTCTCATCTTTAACAGAAGCTGCTATCGCATGTTTGTTTCCCAACACTTCTGGAACTCAACGCTTATAGAATCAATAATTGCATATAATGTGATAAGTCAAATGTCATGTACGCATTTTTTTCAATAAAAAAGTAATAAAATTGTGAGCACAGTGTAATAATGTTCTACAGCTCGTAGTGTAATAAAGCACTGCATAATCTATTACATAATGTAATATAAATATTAAGTATCGTGCATACATTGATTACATTATGAACACACTAAAAACGTCTTTTCTTTCTAGGGTTACACTTTGTTTTACATTTAATCATTCATTATCCAATCACCTCAGATATTGTTTATCTCTGAATCCGTGATTATGGCTAAAATGCACGGGCCGTTCACAATATGAAATCATTTAATCAGAAATGTGACTTCACCACCCCGATCAGCAGCCAGCTTCATCTGATCACATGACCATTAAAGCAGCGGAGAAAAGAGTCGAGCAAACACTGATCACCATAATGGTGACTTCACACTTTCATTCTCCATTAGACAACATCTAAACTATTGTTACTTCCCAGTAAGAACTTTAGTTTGAAATAAATGGTCAAACTGGACTGTAATAAGTGAAGATGCTGTAATGTTTAAGTTTTTTCGCTTTTTAAAAATGAGGATATTTGCCTTTTAAATGTGTTTTTTGTTTAGCAGCGTCTTTCTACAGCGGGAGCATTGATGCCAGCGGTCCCTTTGACCATCTGGTGGGGATTCTACATTTGAAGGCAATTTAAGAAAATACTTACATTAAATCATTTAACGGACACGTTCATCAAAACATAAGACGTTCGTCACAGATCCAGCATTAAGAGATTAAGAGAGGAGAAGGTGTGTGTGTGTGTGTAGGTTTAGGGGCAGTGTGTGTGTGTGTGTGTGTGTGTGTGTGTGTGTGTGTGGGTAGGTTTGTGTGTGTGTGTGTGTGTGTGAGGTGTGTGTGTGTGTGTGTGAAATATCGTGTGTGTGTGTGTGTGTGTGTGTGTGTGATGGTAGGGTGTGTGTGTGTGTGTGTGTGTGTGTGTGTGTGTGTGTGTGTGTGTGATGGGTAGGTTTAGGGGTAGTGTGTGTGTGTGTGTGTGTGTGTGTGTGTGATGGGTGGTAGGTTTAGGGGCAGTGTGTGGTGTGTGTGTGTGTGTGTGTGTGTGTGTGTGTGTGTGTGTGTGTGTGTGTGTGTGTGTGTGTGTGTGATGGGTAGGTTTAGGGGCAGGGGCAGTGTAAGGGGATAGAAAATATAGTTTATATGATATAGAAACCATTACGCCTATGGAATGTCCCCATAAAACATGGAAACACAACATGTGTGTGTGTGTTTAAGGTTTGGAGTGATTGTTGCGTGTCTTCAGCTTGGATGTGACGTCTGAAGCTCTCGGATGCTGAAGAATTGACCAGTTCATGCTTAAAAAAGACAAAATGTGTCTGTGAGTTAAGAACAATCATCTGGATTACTCTCTGAATTCGGTTTATTCAGACTCCATTGGCAGATATTTGTTCTTGTTTTTAACACAAACTAGACTTCTTCAGTCATTGTGCTTCTCCAGTAAATGTATCTGGATTTAAAGGTGCAATATGTAAAATATATTGTGTTCATTTGAGTACTTACATTATCCCATACGTTTCCAACTATTTGTAAATGGTGAGAAAATTTAACCAAGGACGTGTGAGGGGTCTCATGTCAGTAGTTATGTTTCCATCCTCCTATTTTTATGCGTATTTTGGGATAAAGCATCAAAAACTGCTGAATGGAAACTAAAATAAAATCTAAAAATGTGCATAAAAAACGCATGCGCTCGTTTGAGTTGGATACATTTTCTCTCCGATATGAAAACCTGTGCATAGACTATGATGGAAATGCATTTACCGAAAAAATTCCTTGATGCGCATAAAAAAAATTGTGTGACTTTGCGCGATGCAACAGCAGAACTGAACTAACCAGCAGAAGAGTCTGGTCAATGTCATTCAGAAATCTGTTGTCAAAGATGCTCGGGATATTTCCCTCTCACACGGCTGCGTTCCCAAACAGCAGCGTCTGCCTCCGAAAGCAAGAACACGATTATTATCTGCACGCTCTGAGACGCTAGTCATATAGGTGATTATATATGGTGCTCTCCATTGTTTCTTAGTCATCTTTTAGCGGCAGTTCATCAGGAAGTGACGATTATGTTCTCTTCGACTCACTGGATGGAAACGCTGCTTTATTCTCAAACATTTTATGCGATATTGCAATTTTGCGCATAAGTTAGATTAGCAACTTTGGATGGAAACATGGCAAATGGCGTCATATCCGCATTACCCTCGGTTTCCACTTTCACTGCCGTAGAAGACAACATCGCACTGGTGTAGTTTCGCTCAAACGTTACGGACCAGGGCGAGCAGACTTCAGAGCATGAGGACCGGTATCGACGTGACGTTTCCAGATGGTGAGAGCGTTTGAGATGCGGTTCTTGAGCTTCATTAGACCGGTGAGCAAACGTACATCAAACCAATCAATGTGATGTCTCACACACTGGTCTATGGTGTTCTGCTGTATCAGTAGTGTGAGTGGGGACAAACTAACCTTAGAAAGGTCATACTAGGGATTACACGAATTCCCATGATCAATCGTTGTTTAAATTAACGATCGATAAGTCGATTAATCATCAGCCTTAATACTGCATAGACTGTCTTATATTCGACAGCATGACGGTGTGCAAAGACAGCTCAAAACAACTGGCATTTCACAAAGCAAAAGGCTGTGAATGCACACACACACACACACACACACACACACACACACACACACACACACACACCTGTAGCATTGATGAAGGTGTTAAATGCTGTCAGACAGCGCTCGTATCTCGTTACCGCTACTGTAAAGTACAGAGAGGTCATCTGCCTGTTCTGCCAGCAACACTGAGTCAATCACTTCAGGTCAAAGTGTGTGTCGAAATCTACGGGAATCCAGAACCCAACGGGAGCAGATGGAGTTCAGCTGTGTCAGTGTTTGTTCAGGTCAGCAGCCGTGACCTTTAACCTCACCGCACCGCCTGGTCTGATGTGTTTGACATGCACTCTTAAAAATAAAGCTTCCAAAGGTCCCTCCAGCGGGAGTTCTTCCCTCCATTAGTGTCAGTGTTCGGAGCGCCTCCGTCTTGAGTTTCTTCAGGAACCAACACGTCTCAATATTCCTCATATGCAGAATAAAGGGGCGGGGCCTGAGTTAGTTAGGCGTGCGTTGAGTCTGGCGGTTATGGTAAGGGGCGGGGCATTTCCCAAACACCAATCATAACGCACTGCTCCAGCCGACCAATCAGAGCACAGTGTGCTTCAGAAGGCGGGGCTTCACAGAGACAGGAACTACACAGAGCGTTACTGACAGACTGGGAAGAGAGGAGCCGCAACAATGGAGAATATGAGGAATAATCAACACTCCAGCAGGAAAACCTGCTCTAGACAACAGTAACTTATCTCACTACTCACTGTGGGCTTGATTTGATTATAAATGGTGCAATAACTGTTCATTTACCAACTGCATAAGACAAATCCACGTGTGCAGTATTTGTGGTCAATGCAGTCCTGCTGTTTTTCAATTATAAGTTACTTAATGTATTATCATTATAACAATAGAAAAGGAGGCTTTTATTTCAGTTTATTAAAGATATGCATCATTATTTTAACGTATATACGATACATTTTAAGCATATGAATAACACTATTACAGGACATTATTATATTATTATTAATATTGCATTATAATGTGACAGAAGGCAGTGCAGTATATTACTAAAACTCAAGCAGCAGAAATCATCTCTTGATATATGTGATATGAGCTGGCACAGGATCAGTTATCCCAGCGAAACACGGCGCTCCCAGAAACATTGTGCAAAGGTTCTCTCAATGTTCCAGTAACGTTGATAAACTGGTTCTCAAACGCGTTAACCTTGTTCCTGCATCATTTCAGCTGGACAATCGTCTAACGCGTTTTTAACCCCTTAACTGCGTACCGCTCTTTTACATTTTTTTTTAATCTTTTCTAATCTTGACAAAACATATCAGAAAGGTGATGTATTATGATTATTTTGTGATAGAAGTGATGTTTGGACAGAAATGTATTAATTTGTTAATTGAGAATGCATATAAAAATATGTTCAATGGAATGTGGCTGCAAAGCCGTCTCCTTGTTACAAGTATGGTAGAACTATCACCGCTACCACCAAAGCTCGACACCCGGTGGATATTTTTGGTACAGATCTCTTGGGATCTTTTTGTGATATCAACTTCAAATTTGGAAAACAGCTTGGTTAGACATGTGGCTTTGATTTTATACTAATTTTAGAGTAATATTATTTTATAAAATATATATTTTATATAAAACCAAAAATAATTTTAGTACAGAAAATCATTTTAGCAATAAGTGTCTTTGTCAAACTTAGGTCTATATTCCACGTCTGTTCTCAAAGTGGCAGTTAAAATAATAAGCGGTTAAATTTACATTTGTTTCAGAAGTTCAGCGAACATTCAAAAGTAACAGAATGGAATGTTGCCTTAACGTTTGCATAACCGAGACCGAATGTTTTTAAACGTTTTGAACATTCAGAGAAACATCAGAAACGTTTTTGCGTTAGCACAATGTTTTGGAACGTGTTTGTGAGTTCAGCTCCAGTCCGAATCAAACCCAGCTGGACCAGAGAAGAAATGATGATGCGTTTGATCAGAGCTGGAGCTGAATCTGCTGGAAGGACTGGCAGAACTGAACACAAAGGCACATATTATAGCAAGAGATAAGGTTTTTCGTCCAGGCTGTTGGCCTCGCACAGATGGGGAAGTCTGTGTTGATCTTCACGTGCTCCGGGCGTTTCTGGAGAAGAAGGAGAAGCAGGTCATCAGCGCCGGGCTCTGGATCTCTCTGCCCGTCAGCTGCTGATGGAGCTTTTCCTCTTCTCGGGGCAGGAGGAAGGTCCGGCAGCCTCTGAGCTCAGTTTGCACGCTCTTCTCGTTGTGCTGCATGTTGATGACCCAGAACTTATCCCGGCCGTGTGGGTCATGGGCAGCGCTGGACACGAGGTTGAGGGTCAGGGTGAAGAGATTGCTGGCCGAAGCTGAAACGGTGTCATCGGTCATGTCAGAAATAAGGGATTTAGAGTTGTCTGCAAAGAGAAGCATTCAAAGAAAAAAAGAAGTGCTTTCCATCTTTTCTATATATGGAGTTTATCAATATTTGCCTAATATTGAGACACAAACAAATGGGTGATTCTCCGAAAATCTGTCTGCATTATTTATTACTGATATAATTCACAGGATTGATATTCCAACCAGTGTGTAGACCTTTATTCATCTGCTTCACATTTGAATGTGTTGAGCATCCGGACAGTATTCACAGCGCATCACTGTTCCCACATTTTGTTGCTCCAGCCTTATATTAAATTCATTATTTTCCTCAAAATGCTACAAACAATATTCCATAATGACGATGTGAAAGAAGTTTGTTTGAAATCTTTGCAACTGTATTAAAAATAAAAAAAAGAATAAATCCCATGTCCATCAGTATTCCCAGCCTTTTCCATGACACTCAGCATTGAGCTCAGGTGCTCCTGTTTCCTCTGATCATCCTTGAGATGGAGTCCACCTGTGGTAGATTCAGCGGATTGGACATGATTGGGAAAGGCACACACCTGTCTATATAAGGTCCCACAGGTAACAGTGCATGTCCGAGCACAAGCCATGAAGTCTAAGAGATTGTCTGTAGACCTCCGAGACAGGATTGTATGGAGGCACAGATCTGGGGAAGGGGACAGAAGCATTTCTGCAGCTGAAGGTCCCAATGAGCTCAGTGGCCTCCATCATCCGTACATGGGAGAAGTTTGGGAACACCAGGACTCTTCCTAGAGCTGGCCATCCGGCCAAACTGAGCGATCGGGAGAGAAGGGCGTTAGTCAGGGAGGTGATCAAGAACCCGATGGTCACTCTGACAGAGCTCCAGTGTTTCTCTGAGGAGAGAGGAGAACCTTCCAGAAGAACAGCCATCTCTGCAGCTCTCCACCAATCAGGCCTGTGTGGGGGCGTGGCCAGACGGAAGACACTCCTCTGGGAAAGGCACATGACAGCCCGCCTGGAGTTTGCCAAACGGCTCCTGAAGGACTCTCACACCATGAGGAACACAATCCTCTGGTCTGATGAAACAACGATTCCACTCTTTGGCCTGAATGGAGGAAACCAGTTACCGCTCATCACTGGCCAATCCCATCCCTACAGTGAAGCATGGTGGTGGCCATTTCAAGACTTCTTTCACATTGTCATTATGGGATATTGTTTGTAGAATTTTGAGGAAAATAATGATTTAATCCATTTTGGAATAAGGCTGTAACAAAATGTGGGAAAAGTGAAGCACTGTGAATACATTAATTCAGAACATGAATTTACTATTGGGTCGGTTGCATGTAATTTCCCATAATTCACCACAAAATCTGAGCCAAAAATGCTGAGAGGAAAACAGCTGAGTTTGGTACCAGTGTGAGAGCGCTGAGGTGCTGAGATGATGAGGACTCTGTCTGCGAGCTCGGCCTGTGTGTTGAGCCAGCGGAGCGGGCCTTGTTTGGCTAGACTTCCTCTGTCCCACACGTCGATGGCAACAGTTATACCACCGCGACTCTGCAGGAGTTGAGCCAGGCTCATCACAGCGCGCTGAAACACACCGTCCACTGCAGGATACACCAGCAACACTCGCACGGACGCGCCGCGCTTCGAGCCTCGGACCCTTCGCTGGACCTGACCTGGAGGAGCACGAGAACTGTGACCTGGAGATACGGACACCCTATCTCTATAGCGGAACGGCTCACTGTAAAACAGTTAAATCAACTAAATTAAATGAGTCTGTTCCGCAAACTAGTGAATACAAAAAAATCCTGAACCCATTTAAGGGTAAAATATACAAGATAAAATAAAAAATAAACAACAGATATAATACGGATGATCAAATGATAAAGCTTGGGTTGCTGAATATTCGATCCCTTTCCCCAAAAGCGCTCATTGTTAATGATATCATTACAGATCATAACCTAGATGTGCTGTGCCTGACAGAAAACCTGATGACTACATTACTGTTAATGAGTCCACCCCACGAGATTACTGTTATAAACTGGCTGCAGATAAAGTACTAATTGTTGGTGATTTTAATATCCATGTTGACAATGAAAAAGACACATTGGGATTGGCATTTAAAGACATTCTAAACTCTATTGGAGTTAGACAACACGTATCTGGACCCACTCATCGCCATAATCATACTTTAGACCTAATATTGTCACATGGAATAAATGTTGATACCGTTGAAATTCTGCAGCAGAGCGACGACATCTCAGATCATTATCTAGTATCACGTATACTTAATTTAGCTTAGGCTGCAAAACCGTCTCCTTGTCAAAGTTGCAACAGATTTCTAGCTTTCTAGATAAGGAGAATAAATATAAAATATAAAGTGTTTTTGCATCTTTGAGTTTAACTTGAGTTCTGCCAACTTACTTAGTTGAACCTTTTTTTTGTCCATACAATGGAAGACTATCAAAGAAAATCAATGTTCTTTAAAATATATTCCTTTGTGTTCCACAAAAGAAAGAAAGACATGGCATTTCAGAACAAAATGATGTTGGATTTTCATTTTTGGAAATGTGGTACATAAATCTGGTTTAGTCAGCTTTGCTGTCAGTTTTGCAGGCGCCTGGCTCTGGGGAATACCTGTGTATAAAGGTGTAAAAGTCTTTAGGCTTTAAGTCATTTTATTGTTCACTCACAGATGATGATGCAGCAGCAGAGAAGCACCAAAAGAAGCGCCAGCACGCACACAACACCAATGACCCATCCAGACCGGTCTGGAACAGAAACCACTAAGATTAACCAGATTTGAACAGGCAATGCAATGAGTAAAATAAGAAGATGAATTATTGAATACTCACTCATACAGTTCACTTCATGAGGAACTGAATGGCTGTCATCCGATCCATCCAAACAGTGTTCAAAGTGAGCTGTTATCTTAAAATAAAGAAAGAAAGATAATTATTTTACACATACTGTACATTATTGTTGCTCATTTCTGAAACGCATGGATTTTTACAAATCTCATCGTTCTGAAAAGCGCAGGGTGCTCTGATTGGCCAGCGATCCAGTGCATTGTGATTGGTCGTGTGTGATGGAAATGTCACGCCCTTAACATGTTTGAAACATCCACTCCTGAAGCAAAGCAATATTGACAGATGGTAATGTCGGTCCGAGCCCGAATCCGATCCGGATGATGCAGATGACCGAGCTGATCGATCAGCGTTACCAGCGCGACTGGAAGTAGCAGATTGGTAAGTTTGCATTTGTTATCAACTTGTTGCCTTTGTGCTCTCCCAGGTGCTAGAAACAGTCCTCCGAAAGATGCACAGCACACAGTCGAATATTTGGCCTCTTTTGGAAGGCCAAAAAATTGGGTGTCACAGGTGAAGAGTTGGGCTTCATCACTCTCACATCCCACTCTTCTACCTTCCTAGTGCAGGATGGGTGGTATGAAGGTAAAGTGAATATGACAGATTGAATCTTTCTTTTTCTAGTGCCTGACCCACTACTAGTATGGAGTTTATATTGTTACGCCTCCCATAGATGAAGAACTTGGGCGTTTCACACGATTCTCGTCCCACTTTGTCATCTGGCAACTCTCTAGTACACTAGGAATACAAGCTGGTTCACTATGCTTCATAGTTTATATGGGCAGAAAAAGGAAGCTGGGCAATCCCGCTGCTCATTTATTCCCAGTACCAGAAGTATAGAAGCAGTAGTATATGCTCTTTCTTTAACACTTGGCTGTGATGGATGTGGATGATGGGTAATACCGCTACTCAGAGTAGTGTTTCAGTCCTCAGAGTGGAGCTGGCCAGGTATTGAGCTGCGGACATCGTACCTGTAGCAGTAAATGAAGAGATGTCACACCGATCACAAGTTCAGTATGGAGTAGCGCAGGGCTCAGTGTTAGGGCCATTGCTCTTCACCCTGTACATGCTACCACTGGGAGATATTATAAGGAAGCATGGCTACCACTGGGAGATATCATTAGGAAGCATGGCTACCACTGGGAGATATCATTAGGAAGCATGGCTACCACTGGGAGATATCATTAGGAAGCATGGCTACCACTGGGAGATATATTATTAGGAAGCATGGCTACCACTGGGAGATATTATTAAGGAAGCATGGCTACCACTGGGAGATATTATAAGGAAGCATGGCTACCACTGGGAGATATAGGAAGCATGGCTACCACTGGGAGATATCATTAGGAAGCATGGCTACCACTGGGAGATATCATTAGGAAGCATGGCTACCACTGGGAGATATTCATTAGGAAGCATGGCTACCACTGGGAGATATTATTAGGAAGCATGGCTACCACTGGGAGATATATTATTAGGAAGCATGGCTACCACTGGGAGATATCATTAGGAAGCATGGCTACCACTGGGAGATATATTATTAGGAAGCATGGCTACCACTGGGAGATATCATTAGGAAGCATGGCTACCACTGGGAGATATCATTAGGAAGCATGGCTACAACTGGGAGATATCATTAGGAAGCATGGCTACCACTGGGAGATATTATTAGGAAGCATGGCTACCACTGGGAGATATATTATTAGGAAGCATGGCTACCACTGGGAGATACCATTAGGAAGCATGGCTACCACTGGGAGATATTATTAGGAAGCATGGCTACCACTGGGAGATATCATTAGGAAGCATGGCTACCACTGGGAGATATCATTAGGAAGCATGGCTACCACTGGGAGATATCATTAGGAAGCATGGCTACCACTGGGAGATATCATTAGGAAGCATGGCTGCCACTGGGAGATATCATTAGGAAGCATGGCTACCACTGGGAGATATATTATTAGGAAGCATGGCTACCACTGGGAGATATCATTAGGAAGCATGGCTACCACTGGGAGATATTATTAGGAAGCATGGCTACCACTGGGAGATATCATTAGGAAGCATGGCTACCACTGGGAGATATCATTAGGAAGCATGGCTACCACTGGGAGATATTATTAGAAGCATGGCTACCACTGGGAGATATCATAGGAAGCATGGCTACCACTGGGAGATATCATTAGGAAGCATGGCTACCACTGGGAGATATCATTAGGAAGCATGGCTACCACTGGGAGATATTATTAGGAAGCATGGCTACCACTGGGAGATATCATTAGGAAGCATGGCTACCACTGGGAGATATCATTAGGAAGCATGGCTACCACTGGGAGATATCATTAGGAAGCATGGCATGGCTACCACTGGGAGATATCATTAGGAAGCATGGCTACCACTGGGAGATATATTATTAGGAAGCATGGCTACCACTGGGAGATATCATTAGGAAGCATGGCTACCACTGGGAGATATTATTAGGAAGCATGGCTACCACTGGGAGATATATTATTAGGAAGCATGGCTACCACTGGGAGATATCATTAGGAAGCATGGCTACCACTGGGAGATATTATTAGGAAGCATGGCTACCACTGGGAGATATTATTAGGAAGCATGGCTACCACTGGGAGATATTATTAGGAAGCATGGCTACCACTGGGAGATATATTATTAGGAAGCATGGCTACCACTGGGAGATATCATTAGGAAGCATGGCTACCACTGGGAGATATTATTAGGAAGCATGGCTACCACTGGGAGATATCATTAGGAAGCATGGCTACCACTGGGAGATATCATTAGGAAGCATGGCTACCACTGGGAGATATCATTAGGAAGCATGGCTACCACTGGGAGATATCATTAGGAAGCATGGCTGCCACTGGGAGATATCATTAGGAAGCATGGCTACCACTGGGAGATATTATTAGGAAGCATGGCTACCACTGGGAGATATCATTAGGAAGCATGGCTACCACTGGGAGATATATTATTAGGAAGCATGGCTACCACTGGGAGATATCATTAGGAAGCATGGCTACCACTGGGAGATATATTATTAGGAAGCATGGCTACCACTGGGAGATATTATTAGGAAGCATGGCTACAACTGGGAGATATCATTAGGAAGCATGGCTACCACTGGGAGATATCATTAGGAAGCATGGCTACCACTGGGAGATATCATTAGGAAGCATGGCTACCACTGGGAGATATATTATTAGGAAGCATGGCTACCAACTGGGAGATATCATTAGGAAGCATGGCTACCACTGGGAGATATCATTAGGAAGCATGGCTACCACTGGGAGATATTATTAGGAAGCATGGCTACCACTGGGAGATATTATTAGGAAGCATGGCTACAACTGGGAGATATCATTAGGAAGCATGGCTACCACTGGGAGATATCATTAGGAAGCATGGCTACCACTGGGAGATATTATTAGGAAGCATGGCTACCACTGGGAGATATCATTGAAGCATGGCTACCACTGGGAGATATTATTAGGAAGCATGGCTACAACTGGGAGATATCATTAGGAAGCATGGCTACCACTGGGAGATATTATTAGGAAGCATGGCTACCACTGGGAGATATTATTAGGAAGCATGGCTACCACTGGGAGATATCATTAGGAAGCATGGCTACCACTGGGAGATATCATTAGGAAGCATGGCTACCACTGGGAGATATCATTAGGAAGCATGGCTACCACTGGGAGATATCATTAGGAAGCATGGCTACCACTGGGAGATATCATTAGGAAGCATGGCTACCACTGGGAGATTTTCATTGTTATGCTGATGATACTCAGCTCTATATTTCTTCACGCTACCACTGAGATATCATTAAAGCATGGCTACCACTGGGAGATATCATTAACGGAATGTATAGATGATATAAAACATGGATGACAGTAATTTCCTGCAACTTAATTCAGAAAAAAAAAATTATTAGACCAAAACCCTCTGCAAGTAGTGCCCAAGAATACTGTCTTACCACTCGATGGCTGCTCTGTCAAGTCCTCACTGGGAGATATCATTAGGGAACCTGGGTGTGCTCTTTGATACCAATCTCTCTTGAAAGCCATGTTTCTAGCATCTGTAAAACTGCATTCTACCATCTTAAAAATATATCTAAATTATTAGGAAGCATGGCTTTCAATGCCGGAGATATCATTAATAAACAAACTACCAGCTGGTCCAATATTATTAGGAAGCATGGCTACCACTGGGAGATATTATTAGGAACCAGGAAGTATGATCACATTAGGATTCTGTCAACACTGCACTGGCTCCCTATTAGGAAGCATGGCTACCACTGGGAGATACATTTTAAAATCTTGCTTATTACTTACAAAGCACTAAATGGTTTAGCTCCCCAGTACTTGAGTGAGCTCTTAACACATTATACTCCATCACGTCTACTGCGCTCTCTAAACTCTGGCCTGCTGATAATACCTAGAATATTAAAATCAACTGCAGGCGCTCGATCCTTTTCCTATTTTGCACCTAAACTCTGGAACAGTCTTCCGAACAATGCTAGGAAGACTGTGAGCCAGGCCTTCTCGTCCAACATCAGTGCCTGACCTCACAAATGCGCTTCTAGAAGATATCATTAGGAAACACACTCCTAAACCTTGAGGAAGCATGGCCTTCCACTGGAAGAGCTGAAGCTGTTAGAGCTGCAAAGGGTGGGCTACTCCATATTAAAGCATGGCTACCGGATTGGGAATGGGATGACATTAAAGCTCATGTGCATGGAAAGGCAGGCGTCACAACACTTTTGGCAATATAGTGTATTTTGCTTACTTCAAGGAGGTCTAGCTATTTGTACTGGAAAACAGAAAAAAAATACTGACTGACTTTGTATTACCCAAATATTGACCATTAGCATGCACTGAATTCTTGCTAATTTTGTCTATAATTTTTCCATGACTTTTATTTGTAATAATTACTCTAATAATTTCAAATAATCATTTTATAGCGATCTCTGAGGCAGTTTCTATTTCTATGTAAGGTGATTATGTGGAAAGATGGATTTAAACATCAGTTTCAAGCCATTAAAGTGTCTCAGAGCTGACCAGATTGTCCTTGACTGAGAGAACTTTGCATGCATTCTAATAAATCATACATTATTTTAGGTTATGTGATGTAAGAATTTTTGGAACTTTGCTACAGTAAAAACCTGTTAACTGATTAACGATATGTTTTTCATTTGAATAATTATGTTTGCTCTTAGGTTTGTTTCATCAGTTATGTATATTAGACTCTAAAAATGCCATGTGTGGGACAGATATGGACAAACACGATTGACCCAAACATGGGCAGAAACAACCCAGCATTTTTTAGAGTGTTGCCTATTATGTTCCATCTTATGTTGTAAAATGAATGTTTCATTATTTTAGCCATGCATGTTTTGTGCATGTTCTATATATCAGATCTGATGCTATAGTCACCTCTACTGTAAGGTCTTCACAGGGACCCGTGTATTCCAGTTCCACTCGACATTCTCCTACGTTGCATCCCTGTTAGGAATGACAGAACAGGCAGAACAAATGTTTTACTACACCGGCAGATTTTTTTATACTTAAAAAAGAATCTAAGATATATATTCTAAAAAGAAACAAGTTTTAATATCTTATGCTGTATGGATTTTCAAGTGTATTTATTTAAAAGATATTTTGATTATTTTTATGTTGCAGTGTTGTTTGTCCTTAATGTTGAAGAGAAACGTACCCATTTTTCCACAGCAGTGTTTAGTAGACGTGTTCGGTCTCTCAGATAGATGGTGTGTCTGTCCGCCGCAGAGCTTGCATTGAAGGTCACCACTATTTTATCATCATGAAGGACTGAATGAACGTGAGCGCTCCAGTCACTTTCAACTGGGAAGTCAATCAAACAGGAAGAAGAACAGTCAGTTCCCGAAACACAACATGTGTGTCACCCAGCAGTGCTTGTGCTCCAGACACGAATGATTCCTCCGATCAAGCATCTTGATGAGGACAGATCTGCGGTTGTTTTACTAACTGATCACATGCACATTTTCAGCTGCATTTTGTGCTGATGTCTGAAACCACATCTAGAGCACTCATTCAATCCCATAATATTTAATAACTTCTCAAGCGGAGCAGGACAGGAAGATGTGGCTCTCTCTGGGTCACATTCCAGTTTACTTTGTTTTTGTGTAGTTTCATCCCAATAGGTCAGGTAATTTTTCTTTGTGCTTTGATCATGTGGGGCCGGATAGTGTGTGTGAGTGTGTCCTGAGGCTGGCTGCTGTTAGTCGTGTTAGTTTGTGTGTGCAGCTTCAGGATCAGCTGAATCAGGGGACTCTTCTCAGTGTTCACTTCATGGTTTTTAAGGGCTTTAGAATGGTAAGAGTTGGAGTCTAAAGAAATTTTAGATGTTTCCAAAATTTGATGGCTCGTTTCTCAATGTGTATTAGTAGAGGGTATTGGCCTAATTCTGCCCTGCATGCGTTGTTCGGCGTGTTCCTCTGTACTCTCAGGATACTCTTACAGAACTCCGCATGCAGGTCTTCTATCGGGTCTACAGGGTTTCTATTTGTCCCATTTGATAAAAATCACGGTTTAGGAGAGGACCTCAAACTTCACTGCCATATAGTGCAATAGGTTCTATCACTGATTGGAATATTTTGAGCCAGATTCTGATTGATTTTTGATGGCATAGAAAGCCCTTCTTGCTTTCTCTTTCAGTTCATTCATGGCCAAGTTGAAGTTTCCGTTTGCAGTGAATTTCAACCCGAGGTATGTGTAGTCGGTGGCATGATCTACTTTGGTCATACCAAGGGTGAATTTGTGCCTCTTTCCTGACATCTGGGTCTTTTCTGGAATGTTAGTACTTTAGTTTTAGCTGTGTTGATGGTCAGGGCCCAGGTCTGACAGAACTGATGCAGGGCGTCCAGGTTCTGCTGTAGACCCTGTTCTGTTGGAGACAGCAGCACCAGATCATCCGCATACAGGAGGAACTTTATAGAGGAGTCATGAAGTGTGAGCCCAGGAGCTGCTGATTGGTCCAGGAGTTTCGCTAATTCATTGATGTAAATATTGAAGAGGGTCGGTGATAGTGGGCAGCCCTGTCTCACACCCGCCCTTGAGTGAAGGACTCGCTTTTGTTTATTGCCAATTTTAATTGAGCATTGATTGTTTGAGTACATTGTTTTAATAATGTTGCATGGTTTGCCTCCGATACCTGATTCTAGAAGTTTAGACAGAAGACCTTTATGCCAAATTGAATCGAAGGCCTTCCAGAAATCTACAAAGCAAGCAAATCCTTTTGGTTAATGTATGCAGGTGATGTGGTCTGATGTTCTATGATTTGGTAAGAATCCAATCAGGCTTTTGCTGAGGACATTGTGCTCCGTGAGGAAGTGAACGAGTCGTGTGTTGATGATCTTCCCCAGGTTACTGCTCACACAGATGCCTCTGTAATTGTGGTCTGATTGATCTCCACTCTTGAATATGGGCGTTATGAGTCCTCTATTCCAGGTGTCAGGGAAATGACCAACACTCAGAACCAAGCTGAACAGTTTCATTATGGCCAATCTGAATTTGGGACTTGTGTTTTTAAGCATTTCATTTAGGATGCCGTCCGGTCCACTTGCCTTTTTTGTTGGCAGGGCCTGTATTTTATCCGTCAGCTCTTTTTCTGTGATTGGGTAATCTAGCGTATTTTGGTTTTTGCCAATTACGTTTTCTATATGGTTTAATTTTTCAGATATCTGTGTTTGTTCTATATTCATGTTTATTTTGCTATACAGTTGTTCGAAGTGGTTCTTCCAGGTGTCTCCGTCTTGTATAGTTGTTTGTTCATGATTCTTTTTTCTCAGGAGATTCCAGTTGTCCCAGAAACTGTTTGAATGGACAGATTCTTCAATAGTTTTGAGCTCTTGTTTTTGCTTATGAGTTTTCTTAGCGGTTTTAAGATTAGATATTGTTGCCAAATAATCAAATATGTAATTTATGTTTTCTACAGCCAGATTTACGCCATCTTCATTATGAGGATAAGTAAGCACACTAGGGGGTGGTCAAATGCGGTCAGATATTTTTCGGTGCTGTTTTGGACCCATCTGTAATTCTTTGTAATGTTGTACAGCTTACTGGGTTGTGGATGTATATTAGTATTATCTGTCCTTTTTAGATACACAGTAATTTGGCTGTGATCTGACAGGGGTGTTAGTGGTTTGACCGTGAATGCTCTGAAAGAGAAGAGATCTAAATCTGTGATCATGTAGTCGACTGTTGAGCAGCCATGAGATGAACTGTAGGTGTATCTCCCCAGAGAGTCCCCTCTCACCCTCCCATTGACCAGGTACAGACCGAGGCTTCGACAGAGCTCAAGGAGAACTCTCCCGTTCTTATTTACCTGGGAATCAGAGTTATTCCTAGAGAAACTGACAGTGTTTTGTTGATAGCTCTGTCCAAATATATAGTTATTCCCTTTGTCAGTGGTGTAGTCGGGCAGGGATCCTGTCCTGGCGTTGAGATCCCCACAGATTAACACACTTCCCTGGGCCTGGAAGTGGTTGATCTGACTGTGAAGGGTCTCAAAGATGTGTTCATCATAGTAAGGAGATTCAGAGGGAGGAATGTAAAGAGCACATAAGAATATATCTTTTGTATTTTGACTGAGCTGATTATTGATTTTTAGCCAGATGTGAGGTTCTTCTTTTTTGATTAGATGGATGTAATTATCAATTCAAGCCAAATGATTATTTTTAATAAAGCTCAATTTATCTTATTTTCTAGAAATAAGACTTAAGTTGCTGAGAGAAATAAAAAAGCTAGAAAAATCGAACTGGTGTGTCAGTCACATTTTGTTATTTCATTCAAAAATAGGCCTAATGTAAAAAAAAAAAAGGGAAAACGAAATGTTTACAAACATTATTAATATGTATTTTAGGCTATTTCCACAACAAATCCTTTAAATTTCACGGTATTCAATGCAAAACAAGAATGAAAAATATGTGATATATGTATGACCATATGTGTAGACCTTTCATATTAGGTCATGGATTTAGGGAACAGTGATTATTTTGCATGCACTCCACTCCAAACGCCGTCTTCATTTAAAAAATGTATTTTGTTTATTAAACGCAAAGTTTTTCTTTTCAAAAGCATTTCTAAATTAAGTTCATATTTCTAACAAGTGAAAATCCAAGCCAAAATAGTGCATCCGTGCTGAGGGTCCCCTCAGTCAGGAAATAAAACAGATGGTAAAGTCGATATGTATCGCGATAGACACGTAATTGATATCAATAAAAAATGCGTTTGATAAAACTTTCTATAATTTTTTTTTCTTCGCCGGAAGAAACCAGAGGTTGTGAAGCAAGTGTGGTTGCATGAACAAAGGCACTCACTCTCTGGTAACTCTCGGGAGTGACCCGCTAACAGCCAATCATGCAACAGTATCAAGTTAGGGGATCAACCCACCGTTGATCGATGAACAGATGAACCAACCGTAGTCAGATCGATGTCTGCAAATTATGCAAAACCATCGTCCCGACCAAGACCACAGGTAATAGCACAGACCTGTTTTACCACCTGAAGCCTTTGGTCTGGCTCTGCAGCAAAAGCCGCGACTCGTCCGTTTGGGAAGTGTTCATACTCGACGCGCTCGCCGTTGTGCTATTCTTTGAAACGACATGGAGGCGTAATGTTACCCTGCACAGATCATCTAAACACACCATCACACACACACAAATACACACCATCAAACACACACACATACACACCATCACACACACACACATACACACCATCACACACACATACACACCATCACACACACACACACACACACAGAGGTAACGTTACTCTGCTTCAGTACAGTTACAAAGCATCTAAACACACCATCACACACACACACTGTTATGTGGGAGTGTTTTAACGTGTTTCCTGGTAGCTCACCTGCAATCAACCGGCTAATTGGTGTCACCTGAAGGGAGCTCTTTTCAATCTAGGACCCATGCTCTCTCACTCTCTCTCGTCTTGCAGCCAGCACTGCAGTAGCATTGGCTCTGTTTAGTCTCTACGGTCACTTTCTTTTTATATGTAATAAATGTATAAATCTTTGTGTTCTTTATGTTGCATCCCTAGAGCCAGGGTTGTAACATAATGGGGGCTCGTCCAATTTGATTGGTAAAAAGCTCTTTTTTTTTTGATACTTTGGGACTGTAGGCTTATTTGTTTAATTCCCTTTGGATGAGACCTTTTGGTGAGTATGGTTGTTTGAGTATTTTTTGAATATATGCATGAGTTTCCGGTTAGGAATGGTGAGTTCCAGCTGGGTTGAACATTCAATCCTTCCATCGGTTCACTCTTTTGTTATTTTTCCTTTTTTGTTTTCGAGGTTATTCTGGGTGGAGACTTGTTCTCTGTCGGGGGTAAGCATTCAGAACTGTGACCATTTGGTTCAGTTGCTGAGTTTTTGCTTTTAAAGTCGCCTCGTGCCCGGTACACCTTAGAAGACAGATAGGAGTTAGAAATGTTAGGCAGGAATCCGGGTGTATCTCATGTGTTTTGTAATGTGTTTGGGCTCAGCAACCATGCTCATGTTTTTTGATGGGAGTGAAAGGGGAATACTTAAGTTAGGTGAGTTAAATTTGAGGTATTTTCATGTTTATTTGATCCATGATCCTAGCTTTAGTCTGTTAGCAGTATTTGTGTGACGTTCCTTAGTGGACTTTAGTGTAGACTAATGCCAGAATTGTCTACGGTGAGTAGTCTACTGTGTTTGGGTTAGTTGCTACTTCTGTGTATGAAGGCTTCGTTTGAGAGTATTTTTGCTGCTATTTTGTCGTTTTGGTAGCTGTGCTTTTGGGTCTGTTGTTTGGCCTAACTTCTGTGTAGGAAGTAGTGTTACTACTTAAGTGTAGTTAGTGTTGAGGTTAGTAATGGCTTCTTTAGATGATTTCTTAGAGGAAACTTCAGAAGAGTTACTTGAGGGTTTCACAAAGGATCAACTTTTGCAGTTGTGCTCTCATTATGATATTCCTATCACAAGTAGTGAGAAGCGACTGAAGGATAGTGTAAAGGAAATCATTAAAAGTGTTTTGATTGACAATGGTACTTTGAAAGTTAAGCAGGTTTCCTCAAAATCCATGACTGCTCCTTTATCTGAAGCTGCAATTGAGCTTAGGCTCAAAGAGCTAGCTTTCTAGGAGAAACAGCTTAAGGTTAATAGAAAATTAAGAGAGAAACAAATGGATCTTTAACATGAACGGTCTCCTTCATCCTATTCCTGCCATTGGAGAGCCGTTTGAGCATGTTGTGATTGATTGTGTTGGACCTCTTCCCTGTATCAAGTCAGGTAATCAGTATCTTCTCACAATTATGTGTGCTGCCACAAGATTTCTGGAAGCTGTCCCTTTGCGGAAGGTCACAGCTTCTGCCATTTCCAAGGCCCTTATTAAGTTTTTCACACTGTTCGGACTACCGAGAGTTGTTCAGTCTGATCAAGGGTCTAATTTTATGTCTCACCTTTTCTCCCAGGTGATGAAGCAATTGTCTATTCAGCATAATATTTCATCTGCGTATCATCCAAAGTCTCAAGGGGTACTTGAGAGATTCCATCAAACTCTCAAGACCATGTTGAAGACCTACTGCAAAGAGTTTGAAAGAGATTGGGATGACTGCATTCCATTACTACTCTTCGCAGTTAGAGAGGTGGTTCAGGAGTCCCTTGGTTTCAGTCCTGCTGAGCTTGTGTTTGGCCATACTGTGAGAGGGCCCTTGAAATTGGTAAAAGAGAAATGGCATTCTACTCCTACTAACCTCTTGGACTATGTCTAATTTTCGTTTCAGGCTTAGTAGAGCCTGTGAACTGGCCAGAGAGAATTTGAAAGCAGCTCAGGAGAAAATGAAGACTTGGTATGATCGAAAGGCTAAACATCGTGTGTTTTGTTCTGGAGACCAAATGCTTGTGCTCTTACCAATACTGGGTTCTGCATTGCAGGCTCAATATAGTGGTCCTTATACCATTGATCGGAAAGTTGGTGAGTGTAACTATTTGGTAAGACTCCAGATCGTAAAAGGAAAACCTGCATGTGCCATGTGAATTTACTCAAGCCTTACTTTGACCGTAATCAAACAGCGTTTACAGAGGTCAAGCCTTGGCTGTGCTGAATGTTACATCTACTGCGACCGGAGAAGGAAGTGTTGCTGTTTCTGAGATTGCTCAAAACAGATTGCCAAATTCTGAAATACTGGCTGATTTAGACTTTCACTTGTCGTATCTAAATCTTTCGGAGCGCCTTGATGTTGTTCAATTAATTGGTCAATATTTGGCCTTGTTTTCTGATGTTCCATCTTGTACCAATGTACTTGAGCATGATATTGATGTAGGTCAAGCTAACCTCTTAAGCAACACCCATACAGGGTAAACCCTGTTAAACACCAACTCTTGCATAACGAGGTAGAGTATATGTTAGAACATAACATCGCTGAACCAACTTCTAGTGCTTGGAGTTCGCCATATTTGTTGGTTGAGAAGCCTGATGGTTCGTTTCAGTTTTGTACCGATTTTCGTAAGGTAAATGCCATCACTAAGCCTGACTCCTGTCTTCTGCCACGCCTAGATGACTGCATTGATCAAGTTGGTTCTCCATCTTTTGTTTCCAAGCTGGATCTTTTGAAAGGCTACTGGCAGGTTCCACTTAGCCAGTGAGCCCGTGAGATCTCTGCTTTTGTGACACGGATAACTTCTGCCATTATAACGTCATGGCCTTTGGAATGGGAAATGCACCTGCCTCTTTCCAGCGTCTAGTGAATAAGGTGTTGGAAGGAGTTGCAGAGTGTGAGGCTTATCTTGATGACTTGGTCATCTATAGTCTACCTGGTCTCAGCACTTGGTCCAGCTTGACGATGTGTTCAAGCGGTTAAAGGCTGCAAATTTGACCCTGAACCTTTCCAAGTGTGAGTTTGGGCAGGCCACAGTAACTTACTTGGGCAAAGTTGTTGGCCATGGTCATGTGTCTCCAGTAGAAGCAAAAGTGGAGGCCATTGTGAATTTTGCAGTACCATCATCTCGACGGGAAATAAAACATTTCTTGGGTATGGCAGGATATTATAGGAGTTTTTGCAGGAACTTTGCCACTGTTGCTACACCTTTAACTAATCTGCTTAGTCCCAAGGTTTTTTTAGTTTGGACTGAGTCATGTCAAGCAGCCTTTGACAATCTGAAGGCATTGTTGAGCAGTTCTCCTATTCTTGCTGCCCCTGATTTTAATAGACCTTTCAAGCTAGCTGTGGATGCTAGTGATTTGGGTGTGGGTGCTGTTCTTCTCCAAGATGATTCAGTGGGAGTTGAGCATCCTGTGTGCTATTTTTCAAAGAAATTTGATATCCATCAAAAGCACTACAATCGAAAAGGATGCTTTGGTCCGTGTGCTTGCTCTGACTCATTTTGAGGTGTATGTTTCATCCGTGTACCGCTTAATGTGTATACTGATCATAACCCACTAGTGTTCCTCCACAGCATGAGACACTTTAACCATCGCTTAATGCGATGGAGCCTGTTTTTGCAGAGATATGATCTTGCAGTCCGCCACATTTGTGGGAAGGATAATGTTTTGGCGGATGCTCTGTCAAGGTCGTAAGTGCTTGTTTGTCTAGTTCATGCACTTGTAGATTTTGCCATAGGTTTTCCTATAGCAACATTTTAAGGGTGGGAGTGTTATATGGGAGTGTTTTAACGTGTTTCCTGGTAGCTCACCTGCAATCAACTGGCTAATTGGTGTCACCTGAAGGGAGCCCTTTTCAATCTAGGACCCGTGCTCTCTCACTCTCTCTCGTCTTGCAGCCAGCACTGCAGTAGCATTGGCTCTGTTTAGTCTCTACAGACCCTTTTTCTTTTTATATGTAATAAATGTACTTTTGATTGGCAGATTCTGTCTTTGTGTCCTTTATGTTGCATCCCTAGAGCCAGGGTTGTAACACACACACACACAGAGGTAACGTTACTCTGCTTCAGTGCAGTTACAAAGCATCTAAACACACCATCACACACACACACACACACACACACGCACACTCTCACACACACCATCAGACACACACACGCACACACGCGCACACACGCACACACGCGCACACACACACACACACACACGTTTGTTTTTGTGAAATGTGGAGACATTCCATAGGCGTAATGCATTTTATACTGTACAAACCGTATTTTCTATCCCCCTACACTGCCCCTAAACCTACCCATCACACACACACACACACACACACACACACACACACATCACAGGAGACTGCGCAGTTTACTTTCTGTGAAAAAAAACTCATCCTGTGTGATTTATAAGCATTTTGAAAAGTGAGGACATGGGGAACGTCCTCATATTTCACCCTCTTTTTGTAATACCTATGTCATACCCATGTCATTATACACATTTGTGTCCTGATATTTCACAAAAACATGCCCACACACACACACACACACACATACACACACTGTCCCTCTCACACGCACGCACGCACGCACGCACGCACGCACACCATCAGACACACACACACCATCAGACAGACACACACACACACACAGAGGTAACGTTACTCTGCTTCAGTGCAGTTACAAAGCATCTAAACACACCATCACACACACACACACACACACACACTTTCCCTCTCTCACACACACACACACTCTCACACACTGTCCCTCTCACACACACACACTGCACTTCAATGTTAAGAGATAATTAAGTGTTCATTGTGATTTTAGACTCATGTTAACATTTTAATGATTTGAGTGTTTTCCATGGTTGTGTTGACATTTCTGCCTTTATAACTGAGGGGATTTTAATTGGTCCTCATTTTAAATAGGTCATTAAAAAATCTATAATTATCGATATCGACTGTATCTGAAACGCTTATATCGTGATACAGTTCGCCTCCGTGGACACAATGGGCAGTGTCTCTTACAGTAAGACAGAGAGTCCTGAACCCCACCGAGCAGACGAAGGGCAGTCTGTCACACTCACCCAGAGTGGTGTGCTTTATGAAGGTGTGGCGGTGTTGGTCGGTGGTGTGGGAAGGTTATAGGCTGAGATGTCAGACTCACCCAGAGTGGTGTGCTTTATGAAGGTGTGGCTGGTGTTGGTCGGTGGTGTCTGAAGGTTATAGGCTGAGATGTCAGACTCACCCAGAGTGGTGTGCTTTATGAAGGTGTGGCCGGTGTTGGTCGGTGGTGTGGGAAGGTTATAGGCTGAGATGTCAGACTCACCCAGAGTGGTGTGCTTTATGAAGGTGTGGCCGGTGTTGGTCGGGGGTGTGGGAAGGTTATAGGCTGAGATGTCACACTCACCCAGAGTGGTGTGCTTTATGAAGGTGTGGCTGGTGTTGGTCGGTGGTGTCTGAAGGTTATAGGCTGAGATGTCAGACTCACCCAGAGTGGTGTGCTTTATGAAGGTGTGGCCGGTGTTGGTCGGTGGTGTGGGAAGGTTATAGGCTGAGATGTCAGACTCACCCAGAGTGGTGTGCTTTATGAAGGTGTGGCCGGTGTTGGTCGGTAGTGTGGGAAGGTTATAGGCTGAGATGTCAGACTCACCCAGAGTGGTGTGCTTTATGAAGGTGTGGCCGGTGTTGGTCGGTGGTGTGGGAAGGTTATAGGCTGAGATGTCAGACTCACCCAGAGTGGTGTGCTTTATGAAGGTGTGGCCGGTGTTGGTCGGTGGTGTGGGAAGGTTATAGGCTGAGATGTCAGACTCACCCAGAGTGGTGTGCTTTATGAAGGTGTGGCCGGTGTTGGTCGGTGGTGTGGGAAGGTTATAGGCTGAGATGTCAGACTCACCCAGAGTGGTGTGCTTTATGAAGGTGTGGCTGGTGTTGGTCGGTGGTGTGGGAAGGTTATAGGCCGAGATGTCAGACTCACCCAGAGTGGTGTGCTTTATGAAGGTGTGGCCGGTGTTGGTCGGTGGTGTGGGAAGGTTATAGGCTGAGATGTCAGACTCACCCAGAGTGGTGTGCTTTATGAAGGTGTGGCCGGTGTTGGTCGGTGGTGTGGGAAGGTTATAGGCTGAGATGTCAGACTCACCCAGAGTGGTGTGCTTTATGAAGGTGTGGCCGGTGTTGGTCGGTGGTGTGGGAAGGTTATAGGCTGAGATGTCAGACTCACCCAGAGTGGTGTGCTTTATGAAGGTGTGGCCGGTGTTGGTCGGTGGTGTGGGAAGGTTATAGGCTGAGATGTCAGACTCACCCAGAGTGGTGTGCTTTATGAAGGTGTGGCCGGTGTTGGTCGGTGGTGTGGGAAGGTTATAGGCCGAGATGTCAGACTCACCCAGAGTGGTGTGCTTTATGAAGGTGTGGCCGGTGTTGGTCGGTGGTGTGGGAAGGTTATAGGCTGAGATGTCAGACTCACCCAGAGTGGTGTGCTTTATGAAGGTGTGGCGGTGTTGGTCGGTGGTGTGGGAAGGTTATAGGCTGAGATGTCAGACTCACCCAGAGTGGTGTGCTTTATGAAGGTGTGGCCGGTGTTGGTCGGTGGTGTGGGAAGGTTATAGGCTGAGATGTCAGACTCACCCAGAGTGGTGGGCTTTATGAAGGTGTGGCCGGTGTTGGTCGGTGGTGTGGGAAGGTTATAGGCTGAGATGTCAGACTCACCCAGAGTGGTGTGCTTTATGAAGGTGTGGTGTTGGTCGGTGGTGTGGGAAGGTTATAGGCTGAGATGTCAGACTCACCCAGAGTGGTGTGCTTTATGAAGGTGTGGCTGGTGTTGGTCGGTGGTGGGAAGGTTATAGGCCGAGATGTCAGACTCACCCAGAGTGGTGTGCTTTATGAAGGTGTGGCCGGTGTTGGTCGGTGGTGTGGGAAGGTTATAGGCTGAGATGTCAGACTCACCCAGAGTGGTGTGCTTTATGAAGGTGTGGCCGGTGTTGGTCGGTGGTGTCTGAAGGTTATAGGCTGAGATGTCAGACTCACCCAGAGTGGTGTGCTTTATGAAGGTGTGGCCGGTGTTGGTCGGTGGTGTGGGTTATAGGCTGAGATGTCAGACTCACCCAGAGTGGTGTGCTTTATGAAGGTGTGGCCGGTGTTGGTCGGTGGTGTGGGAAGGTTATAGGCTGAGATGTCAGACTCACCCAGAGTGGTGTGCTTTATGAAGGTGTGGCCGGTGTTGGTCGGTGGTGTGGGAAGGTTATAGGCTGAGATGTCAGACTCACCCAGAGTGGTGTGCTTTATGAAGGTGTGGCGGTGTTGGTCGGTGGTGTGGGAAGGTTATAGGCCGAGATGTCAGACTCACCCAGAGTGGTGTGCTTTATGAAGGTGTGGCCGGTGTTGGTCGGTGGTGTGGGAAGGTTATAGGCTGAGATGTCAGACTCACCCAGAGTGGTGTGCTTTATGAAGGTGTGGCGGTGTTGGTCGGTGGTGTGGGAAGGTTATAGGCTGAGATGTCAGACTCACCCAGAGTGGTGTGCTTTATGAAGGTGTGGCCGGTGTTGGTCGGTGGTGTCTGAAGGTTATAGGCTGAGATGTCAGACTCACCCAGAGTGGTGTGCTTTATGAAGGTGTGGCCGGTGTTGGTCGGTGGTGTGGGAAGGTTATAGGCTGAGATGTCAGACTCACCCAGAGTGGTGTGCTTTATGAAGGTGTGGCCGGTGTTGGTGGTGGTGTGGGAAGGTTATAGGCTGAGATGTCAGACTCACCCAGAGTGGTGTGCTTTATGAAGGTGTGGCCGGTGTTGGTCGGTGGTGTGGGAAGGTTATAGGCTGAGATGTCAGACTCACCCAGAGTGGTGTGCTTTATGAAGGTGTGGCCGGTGTTGGTCGGTGGTGTGGGAAGGTTATAGGCGAGATGTCAGACTCACCCAGAGTGGTGTGCTTTATGAAGGTGTGGCCGGTGTTGGTCGGTGGTGTCTGAAGGTTATAGGCTGAGATGTCAGACTCACCCAGAGTGGTGTGCTTTATGAAGGTGTGGCCGGTGTTGGTCGGTGGTGTGGGAAGGTTATAGGCTGAGATGTCAGACTCACCCAGAGTGGTGTGCTTTATGAAGGTGTGGCCGGTGTTGGTCGGTGGTGTGGGAAGGTTATAGGCTGAGATGTCAGACTCACCCAGAGTGGTGTGCTTTATGAAGGTGTGGCCGGTGTTGGTCGGTGGTGTGGAAGGTTATAGGCCGAGATGTCAGACTCACCCAGAGTGGTGTGCTTTATGAAGGTGTGGCCGGTGTTGGTCGGTGGTGTGGGAAGGTTATAGGCCGAGATGTCAGACTCACCCAGAGTGGTGTGCTTTATGAAGGTGTGGCCGGTGTTGGTCGGTGGTGTGGGAAGGTTATAGGCCGAGATGTCAGACTCACCCAGAGTGGTGTGCTTTATGAAGGTGTGGCCGGTGTTGGTCGGTGGTGTGGGAAGGTTATAGGCTGAGATGTCAGACTCACCCAGAGTGGTGTGCTTTATGAAGGTGTGGCCGGTGTTGGTCGGTGGTGTGGGAAGGTTATAGGCTGAGATGTCAGACTCACCCAGAGTGGTGTGCTTTATGAAGGTGTGGCGGTGTTGGTCGGTGGTGTGGGAAGGTTATAGGCGAGATGTCAGACTCACCCAGAGTGGTGTGCTTTATGAAGGTGTGGCGGTGTTGGTCGGTGGTGTGGGAAGGTTATAGGCCGAGATGTCAGACTCACCCAGAGTGGTGTGCTTTATGAAGGTGTGGCCGGTGTTGGTCGGTGGTGTGGAAGGTTATAGGCCGAGATGTCAGACTCACCCAGAGTGGTGTGCTTTATGAAGGTGTGGCCGGTGTTGGTCGGTGGTGTGGGAAGGTTATAGGCCGAGATGTCAGACTCACCCAGAGTGGTGTGCTTTATGAAGGTGTGGCCGGTGTTGGTCGGTGGTGTGGGAAGGTTATAGGCTGAGATGTCAGACTCACCCAGAGTGGTGTGCTTTATGAAGG
>CM040928.1:39799690-39812190 GCA_023029165.1 Gobiocypris rarus
CACACCTCTGAGAAACACACAACACAACACCTCTGAGAACACACAACACCTCTGAGAACACACAACACACCTCTGAGAACACACAACACACAACACCTCTGAGAACACACAACACACAACACCTCTGAGAACACACAACACCTCTGAGAACACACAACACACCTCTGAGAACACACAACACACCTCTGAGAACACACAACACCTCTGAGAACACACAACACCTCTGAGAACACACAACACACAACACCTCTGAGAACACACAACACCTCTGAGAACACACAACACACTCTGAGAACACACAACACACAACAACTCTGAGAACACAACACACAACACCTCTGAGAACACACAAACACACACCTCTGAGAACACAACACCTCTGAGAACACAACAACACACCTCTGAAAACACACAACACCTCTGAGAACACACAACACACAACACCTCTGAGAACACACAACACACCTCTGAGAACACACAACACACCTCTGAGAACACACACAACACACCTCTGAGAACACACAACACCTCTAGAACACACAACACCTCTGAGAACACACAACACACCTCTGAGAACACACACAACACCTCTGAGAACACACAACACACACAACACACCTCTGAGAACACACAACACACCTCTAAAAACACACAACACCTCTGAGAACACACAACACACCTCTGAGAACACACAACACACCTCTGAGAACACACAACAACACCTCTGAGAACACACAACACCTCTGAGAACACACAACACCTCTGAGAACACACAACACACCTCTGAGAACACACAACACCTCTGAGAACACACAACACACAAACACCTGAGAACACAACACACAACAACCTCTGAAAACACACAACACACAACACCTCTGAGAACACACAACACCTCTGAGAACACACAACACACAACACCACTGAGAACACACAACACACCTCTGAATACACACAACACCTCTGAGAACACACAACACACAACACCTCTGAGAACACACAACACACCTCTGAGAACACACAACACACACAACACAGCTGCAGAACACACACACAACACCTCTGAGAACACACAACACACCTCTGAGAACACACAACACCTCTGAGAACACACACACAACACACCTCTGAGAACACACAACACACCTCTGAGAACACAATACACACAACACACCTCTGAGAACACACAACACACAACACCTCTGAGAACACACAACACCTCTGAAAACACACAACACACAACACCTCTGAGAACACACAACACCTCTGAGAACACACAACACACAACACACTCTGAGAACACACAACACACAACACCTCTGAGAACACACAACACCTCTGAGAACACACAACACCTCTGAGAACACACACACACCTCTGAGAACACACACACACAACACCTCTGAGAACACACAACACCTCTGAGAACACACAACACCTCTGAAAAACACACAACACATACTCTGAGAACACACACACACACCTCTGAGAACACACAACACACCTCTGGCATTCCACTGAGAACACACAACACACTGGCACACCTGAGAACACACAACACACCTCTAAAACACACAACACCTCTGAGAACACACAACACACAACACCTCTGAGAACACACAACACCTCTGACACACACACACAACACCTCTGAGAACACACAACACACCTCTGAGAACACACAACACACCTCTGAGAACACACAACACACAACACCACTGAGAACACACAAGACACCTCTGAAAACACGCAACACCTCTGAAAACACACAACACAAAACACCTCTGAGAACACACAACACCTCTGAGAACACACAACACACACAACACACCTCTGAGAACACACAACACACACAACACCTCTGAGAACACACAACACCTCTGAGAACACACAACACACCTCTGAGAACACACAACACCTCTGAGAACACACAACACACCTCTGAGAACACACAACACACCTCTAGAACACACAACACACCTCTGAGAACACACAACACCTCTGAGAACACACAACACACCTCTTAAAACACACAACACCTCTGAGAACACACAACACACCTCTGAGAACACACCACAACACCTCTGAAAACACACACACAACACCTCTAAAACACACAACACCTCTGAGAACACACAACACACAACACCACTGAGAACACACAAGACACCTCTGAAAACACACAACACCTCTGAGAACACACAACACACCTCTGAGAACACACAACACACAACACCTCTGAGAACACACAACACCTCTGAGAACACACAACACACCTCTGAGAACACACAACACACAACACCTCTGAGAACACACAACACACAACACCTCTGAGAACACACAACACCTCTGAGAACACACAACACACCTCTGAAAACACACAACACACCTCTGAGAACACACAACACCTCTGAGAACACACAACACGAACACAACACACAACACCTCTAAAACACAACACACCTCTGAGAACACACAACACACTCTGAGAACACACAACACACACAACTCTGAAAACACACAACACAACACCTCTGAGAACACACAACACCTCTGAAACACACAACACACAACACCACTGAGAACACACAACACACCTCTGAAAACACACAACACCTCTGAGAACACACAACACACAACACCTCTGAGAACACACAACACACCTCTGAGAACACACAACACCGCAGCGACTCCCCTCATCATGAGCTGCAGAAGAGCCATCGCAACACCTCTGAAAACACACAACACACCTCTAAAAACACACAACACCTCTGAGAACACACAACACACCTCTGAGAACACACACAACACCTCTGAGAACACACAACACACACAACACACCTCTGAGAACACACAACACACCTCTAAAAACACACAACACCTCTGAGAACACACAACACACCTCTGAGAACACACAACACACCTCTGAGAACACACAACATACCTCTGAGAACACACAACACCTCTGAGAACACACAACACCTCTGAGAACACACAACAACACCTCTGAGAACACACAACACACCTCTGAGAACACACAACACACACAACACACTCTGAGAACACACACACACACAACACCTCTGAAAACACACAACACACAACACCTCTGAGAACACACAACACACAACACACTCTCTGAGAACACACAACACACAACACCTCTGAGAACACAACAACACACCTCTGAGAACACACAACACCTCTGAGAACACACAACACACCTCTAAAACACACCTCTGAGAACACACAACACACACAACACACCTGAGAACACACAACACACAACAACTCTGAAAACACACAACACACAACACCTCTGAGAACACACAACACCTCTGAGAACACACACACAACACACTCTGAGAACACACAACACACAACACCTCTGAGAACACACAACACACCTCTGAGAACACACACAACACACAACACCTCTGAGAACACACAACACCTCTGAGAACACACAACACACCTCTAGAAACACACAACACCTCTGAGAACACACAACACACCTCTGAGAACACACAACACACCTCTG
Source organism: Gobiocypris rarus (assembly GCA_023029165.1). NCBI lineage: Eukaryota > Metazoa > Chordata > Actinopteri > Cypriniformes > Gobionidae > Gobiocypris > Gobiocypris rarus. The sequence continues at coordinate 39,803,232 of CM040928.1, forward strand.
AGAACACACAACATACCTCTGAGAACACACAACACCTCTGAGAACACACAACACCTCTGAGAACACACAACACACCTCTTAAAACACAACACACCTCTGAGAACACACAACACACACAACACACCTGAGAACACACAACACACAACAACTCTGAAAACACACAACACACAACACCTCTGAGAACACACAACACCTCTGAAAACACACAACACACAACACCACTGAGAACACACAAAACACCTCTGAAACACACAACACACAACACCTCTGAGAACACAACACACAACACCTCTGAGAACACACAACACACCTCTGAGAACACACAACACACAACACCTCTCATGAGAACACACAACACACAACACCTCTGAGAACACACAACACACCTCTAAAAACACACAACACCTCTGAGAACACACAACACACCTCTGAGAACACACAACACACCTCTGAGAACACACAACACACCTCTGAGAACACACAACACACCTCTGAAAACACACAACACGCCTCTGAGAACACACAACACCTCTGAGAACACACAACACACCTCTAAAAACACACACACCTCTGAGAACACACACACACAACACTCATGAGCTGAGAACACACAACACACCTCTGAAACACACAACACACAACACCTCTGAGAACACACAACACCTCTGAGAACACACAACACACACACACACTCTGAGAACACACAACACACAACACCTCTGAGAACACACAACCTCTGAGAACACACAACACCTCTGAGAACACACAACACCTCTGAGAACACACAACACACCTCTGAGAACACACAACACACAACACCTCTGAGAACACACAACACACAACACCTCTGAGAACACACAACACCTCTGAGAACACACACACCTCTAAAAACACACAACACACCTCTAAGAACACACAACACACCTCTAAAAACACACAACACACCTCTGAGAACACACAACACCTCTGAGAACACACAACACCTCTGAGAACACACAACACACCTCTTAAAACACACAACACCTCTGAGAACACACAACACACCTCTGAGAACACACAACACCTCTGAGAACACACAACACACCTCTAAAAACACACAACACACCTCTAAAAACACACAACACACCTCTGAGAACACACAACACACACAACACACACAACACACACACCTCTGAGAACACACAACACACAACACACCTCTGAGAACACACAACACACAACACCTCTGAGAACACACAACACCTCTGAGAACACACAACACCTCTGAGAACACACAACACACCTCTGAGAACACACACAACACACCTCTGAGAACACACAACACCTCTGAGAACACACACACACCTCTGAGAACACACAACACACCTCTGAGAACACACAACACCTCTGAGAACACACAGCACACACAACACAACTCTGAGAACACACACAACACCTCTGAGAACACACAACACCTCTGAGAACACACAACACCTCTGAGAACACACAACACACCTCTGAGAACACACAACACACTCTGAGAACACACAACACCTCTGAGAACACACAACACCTCTGAGAACACACAACACACCTCTGAGAACACACAACACACCTCTGAGAACACACAGCACACACAACACACCTCTGAGAACACACAACACACAACACCTCTGAGAACACACAACACCTCTGAGAACACACAACACCTCTGAGAACACACAACACACCTCTAAAAACACACAACACCTCTGAGAACACACAACACACCTCTGAGAACACACAACACACCTCTGAGAACACACAACACATGCAACACACCTCTGAGAACACACAACACACAACACCTCTGAGAACACACAACACCTCTGAGAACACACAACACCTCTGAGAACACACAACACACACAACACAACTCTGAGAACACACAACACCTCTGAGAACACACAACACCTCTGAGAACACACAACACCTTTGAGAACACACAACACACATCTGAGAACACACAACACACCTCTGAGAACACACAACACACACAACACACCTCTGAGAACACACAACACACACAACACACCTGAGAACACACAACACACAACAACTCTGAAAACACACAACACACAACACCTCTGAGAACACACAACACCTCTGAAAACACACAACACACAACACCTCTGAGAACACACAACACACAACACACCTCTGAGTACACACAACACACAACACCTCTGAAAACACACAACATACCTCTGAGAACACACAACACCTCTGAAACACACAACACACACCTCTGAGAACACACAACACACCTCTGAGAACACACAACACCTCTGAGAACACACAACACACCTCTGAGAACACACAACACACCTCTGAGAACACACAACACACAACACCTCTGAGAACACACAACACACCTCTGAGAACACACAACACCGCAGCGACTCCCCTCATGAGCTGCAGAAGAGCCATCACAACACCTCTGAAAACACACAACACACAAAACCTCTGAGAACACACAACACACCTCTGAGAACACACAACACACCTCTGAAAACACACAACACACCTCTGAGAACACACAGCACACCTCTGAGAACACACAACACACCTCTGAGAACACACAACACACAACACCTCTGAGAACACACAACACCTCTGAGAACACACAACACCTCTGAGAACACACAACACACAGCTGAGAACACACAACACACAACACCTCTGAGATCACACAACACACCTCTTAAAACACACAACACCTCTGAGAACACACAACACACCTCTGAGAACACACAACACCTCTGAGAACACACAACACACCTCTAAAAACACACAACACACCTCTAAAAACACACAACACACCTCTGAGAACAACACACAACACACCTCTGAGAACACACAACACACACAACACACCTCTGAGAACACACAACACACACAACACACCTCTGAGAACACACAACACACACAACACACCTCTGAGAACACACAACACACAACACCTCTGAGAACACACAACACCTCTGAGAACACACAACACACCTCTGAGAACACACACAACACACCTCTGAGAACACACAACACCTCTGAGAACACACAACACCTCTGAGAACACACAACACACCTCTAAGAACACACAACACACCTCTGAGAACACACAGCACACACAACACACCTCTGAGAACACACAACACACACAACACACCTCTGAGAACACACAACACACAACACCTCTGAGAACACACAACACCTCTGAGAACACACAACACCTCTGAGAACACACAACACACCTCTAAAACACACAACACCTCTGAGACACAACACACCTCTGAGAACACACAACACACACACACACACCTCTGAGAACACACAACACACCTCTGAAAACACACACAACACACCTCTGAGAACACACAACACACAACACCTCTGAGAACACACAACACCTCTGAGAACACACAACACACACAACACAACTCTGAGAACACACAACACCTCTGAAAACACACAACACCTCTGAGAACACACAACACCTTTGAGAACACACAACACACATCTGAGAACACACAACACACCTCTGAGAACACACAACACACACAACACACCTCTGAGAACACACAACACACACAACACACCTGAGAACACACAACACACAACACACTCTGAGAACACACAACACCTCTGAGAACACACAACACCTCTGAAAACACACAACACCTCTGAGAACACACACACACAACACCTCTGAGTACACACAACACACAACACCTCTGAAACACACAACACACCTCTGAGAACACACAACACCTCTGAAACACACAACACACCTCTGAGAACACACAACACACCTCTGAGAACACACAACACACCTCTGAGAACACACAACACCTCTGAGAACACACAACACACCTCTGAGAACACACAACACACCTCTGAGAACACACAACACACCTCTGAGAACTGCAGAAGAGCCATCATAACACCTCTGAAAACACACAACACACAAAACCTCTGAGAACACACAACACACCTCTGAGAACACACAACACCACACCTCTGAGAACACACACACACACCTCTGAGAACACACAACACACCTCTGAAACACACAACACCTCTGAGAACACACAACACCTCTGAGAACACACAACACCTCTGAGAACACACAACACCTCTGAGAACACACAACACAGCTGAGAACACACAACACACAACACCTCTGAGAACACACAACACACCTCTGAGAACACACAACACAACACCTCTGAGAACACACAACACACCTCTGAGAACACACAACACACCTCTGAGAACACACAACACACCTCTGAGAACACACAACACACCTCTGAGAACACACAACACACCTCTGAGAACACACAACACACCTCTGAGAACACACAACACCTCTAAGAAACACACAACACCTCTGAGAACACACAACACACAACACCTCTGAAAAACACACACACCTCTGAGAACACACAACAAACCTCTGAGAACACACAACACTTCTGAAAACACAAAAAAACACCTCTGAGAACACACAACACACAACACCTCTGAGAACACATACAACACACCTCTGAAAAACACACACACCTCTGAAAACACAAACAAAAACACCTCTGAGAACACACAACACCTCTGAGAACACACAACACACCTCTGAAAACACACAACACACCTCTGAGAACACACAAACACAAACACCTCTGAGAACACACAACACACACCTCTGAGAACACACAACACACCTCTGAAAACACACAACACACCTCTGAAAACACACAACACACCTCTAAAAACACACAACACCTCTGAGAACACACAACACCTCTGAGAACACACAACACACAGCTGAGAACACACAACACACAACACCTCTGAGAACACACAACACACCTCTTAAAACACACAACACCTCTGAGAACACACAACACACCTCTGAGAACACACAACACCTCTGAGAACACACAACACACCTCTAAAAACACACAACACACCTCTAAAAACACACAACACACCTCTGAGAACACACAACACACACAACACACCTCTGAGAACACACAACACACACAACACACCTCTGAGAACACACAACACACAACACCTCTGAGAACACACAACACCTCTGAGAACACACAACACACCTCTGAGAACACACACAACACACCTCTGAGAACACACAACACCTCTGAGAACACACAACACCTCTGAGAACACACAACACACCTCTAAGAACACACAACACACCTCTAAGAACACACAACACACCTCTGAGAACACACAGCACACACAACACACCTCTGAGAACACACAACACACAACACCTCTGAGAACACACAACACCTCTGAGAACACACAACACCTCTGAGAACACACAACACACCTCTGAGAACACACAACACACCTCTGAGAACACACAACACACCTCTGAGAACACACAACACACACAACACACCTCTGAGAACACACAACACACCTCTGAGAACACACAACACACAACACCTCTGAGAACACACAACACCTCTGAGAACACACAACACCTCTGAGAACACACAACACACACAACACAACTCTGAGAACACACAACACACAACACCTCTGAAAAACACACAACACCTCTGAGAACACACAACACCTTTGAGAACACACAACACACATCTGAGAACACACAACACACCTCTGAGAACACACAACACACCTCTGAGAAAACACAACACACAACACACTCTGAGAACACACAACACACAACAACTCTGAAAACACACAACACACAACGACTCTGAGAACACACAACACCTCTGAAAACACACAACACACAACACCTCTGAGAACACACAACACACACAACACACCTCTGAGTACACACAACACACAACACCTCTGAAAACACACAACACACCTCTGAGAACACACAACACCTCTGAAAACACACAACACACCTCTGAGAACACACAACACACCTCTGAGAACACACAACACACCTCTGAGAACACACAACACCTCTGAGTGAGAACACAAACACACAACACACCTCTGAGAACACACAACACACCTCTGAGAACACACAACACACCTCTGAGAACACACAACACACCTCTGAGAACACACAACACCGCAGCGACTCCCCTCATGAGCTGCAGAAGAGCCATCATAACACCTCTGAAAACACACAACACACAAAACCTCTGAGAACACACAACACACCTCTGAGAACACACAACACACCTCTGAAAACACACAACACACCTCTGAGAACACACAGCACACCTCTGAGAACACACAACACACCTCTGAAAACACACAACACACCTCTGAGAACACACAACACCTCTGAGAACACACAACACCTCTGAGAACACACAACACACAGCTGAGAACACACAACACACAACACCTCTGAGAACACACAACACACCTCTGAGAACACACAACACACCTCTGAGAACACACAACACACCTCTGAGAACACACAACACCTCTGAAAACACACAACACACCTCTGAGAACACACAACACCTTTGAGAACACACAACACACCTTTGAGAACACACAACACACCTCTGAGAACACACAACACACCTCTGAGAACACACAACACCGCAGCGATTCTCCTCATGAGCTGCAGAAGAGCCATCTCAACACCTCTAAAAACACACAACACACCTCTGAGAACACACAACACCTCTAAAAACACACAACACACCTCTGAGAACACACAACAAACCTCTGAGAACACACAACACTTCTGAAAACACAAAAAAACACCTCTGAGAACACACAACACACAACACCTCTGAAAACATACAACACACCTCTGAAAAAACACAACACACCTCTGAAAACACAAACAAAAACACCTCTGAGAACACACAACACCTCTGAAAACATACAACACACCTCTGAAAAACACATTTAGTCATTTTTTTACTTTTTTAGCACACAAACACACAACACACCTCTGAGAACACACAACACACCTCTGAAAGACACACAACACACCTCTGAAAGCACACAACACACCTCTGAGAACACACAACACACCTCTGAAAACACACAACACACCTCTGAAAGCACACAAAACACACAACACACCTCTGAGAACACACAACATCTCTGAAAACACACAACACACCTCTGAGAACACACAACACCTCTGAAAAAACACAACACACCTCTGAAAACACACAACACACCTCTGGAGAACACACACACAACACCTCTGAGAACACACAACACACAACACCTCTGAGAACACACACAACACCTCTGAGAACACACAACACACAACACCTCTGAGAACACACAACACACAACACCTCTGAGAACACACACAACACCTCTGAGAACACACACACACCTCTGAGAACACACAACACACCTCTGAGAACACACAACACCTCTGAACACACACAACACCTCTGAGAACACACAACACCTCTGAGAACACACAACACACCTCTGAGAACACACAACACACCTCTGAGAACACACACAACACCTCTGAGAACACACAACACACACAACACCTCTGAAAACACACAACACACCTCTGAGAACACACACAACACCTCTGAAAACACACAACACCTCTGAGAACACACAACACCTCTGAGAACACACAACACACAGCTGAGAACACACAACACACAACACCTCTGAGAACACACAACACACCTCTGAGAACACACACACAACACCTCTGAGAACACACAACACACCTCTGAGAACACACAACACACCTCTGAGAACACACAACACCTTTGAGAACACACAACACACCTTTGAGAACACACAACACACCTCTGAGAACACAACACACCTCTGAGAGCACACAACACCGCACATCTCCTCATGAGCTGCAGAAGAGCCATCTCAACACCTCTAAAAACACACAACACACCTCTGAGAACACACAACAAACCTCTGAGAACACACAACACACACAACACACCTCTGAGAACACACAACACTTCTGAAAACACACAAAACACCTCTGAAAACACACAACACACAACACCTCTGAAAACACACAACACCTCTGAAAACACACAACACACCTCTGAAAACACACACAACACACAACACACCTCTGAGATCTCTGAAAACACACACACACAACACCTCTGAGAACACACAACACACATACACCTCTGAGAACACACAACACACCTCTGAGAACACACAACACACCTCTGAGAACACACACAACACACCTCTGAGAACACACAACAACACACCTCTGAGAACACACAACACCTCTGAAAACACACAACACACTCTGAGAACACACAACACACAACACACCTCTGAGAACACACAACACACACACCTCTGAGAACACACACAACACCTCTGAGAACACACAACACACAACACCTCTGAGAACACACACAACACCTCTGAGAACACACAACACACAACACCTCTGAGAACACACAACACACAACACCTCTGAGAACACACACAACACCTCTGAGAACACACACACACTCTGAGAACACACAACACCTCTGAGAACACACAACACCTCTGAGAACACACAACACCTCTGAGAACACACAACACCTCTGAGAACACACAACACACCTCTGAGAACACACAACACACCTCTGAGAACACACACAACACCTCTGAGAACACACAACACACACAACACCTCTGAAAACACACAACACACCTCTGAGAACACACACACACCTCTGAAAACACACAACACCTCTGAGAACACACAACACCTCTGAGAACACACAGCACACCTCTGAAAACACACAACACACCTCTGAAACACACAACACACACACCTCTGAAAACACACACACACCTCTGAGAACACACAACACACCTCTGAAAACACACAACACACCTCTGAGAACACACAACACACAACACCTCTGAGAACACACAACACACCTCTGAGAAACACACAACACCTCTGAGAACACACACAACACCTCTGAGAACACACAACACC